>PQWD01003505.1:0-43533 GCA_019425675.1 Leucinodes orbonalis
TGTGTGAAGTCGTCCAATCCACACTGGGTCCGCGTGGACGACTAAGGCCTAATCACCCCTATACTGGTAGGCTCGTGCCCCTCAGTGGGGACGTTTAATGAGCTGATGATGATGATGATGTGATGTAATGGTCGAGACGTCGGCTGCTTCACCAAGGGTTTTGGGTTCAATCCCCGGACAGTACAAACATTTGTGTGCATGAACATGTCTGTTTGTAATTGTCTGTGTGTTTTATAAGTATTTACAAAAAAAATATATAAGTTTGTTTATCCGTTGTTTGGTACCCATAATACAGGCTTCACGCTTAACTAAGCGCTGTGTGTGTGGCGCTGTGTGTGTGGTCAGTGAATATTTTTTTATTTATTATATTATTATAAGTGTTTTAAAGTTAAAATATAATAAAGGCACACGCCGTGTAGCTTTATTTCTCAAACTTACTCTCTGGCAAACGCATCGGTTGGGCAAAATGTTCATTCAGTTTAATAATGACATGGTAGTGTGCATTTTGATTTTGTACCATTTCAGTGACACGTTAAGGTTAAAATTTAAATAAATAATTTTATTTTACTATATTTTATGTATTTTCTAATGCGGCTCGTACATTTTTTGGTTGGCGTTTCTTCGTGATTTGTGTTATTGAATCAATGTCAATTAAAATAAGGAAGTGAAAACCACCACTTGATTTTCAACTTTATTCACAAACTGATAAGAGCTTTAATAAGATACCTATATCGTTTCCCAAGATAATAATTGATAGAAAAGATAATAATACCGTGCATATTATAATACTTTGATTTCAGTTCTATTTTAATAATAAGCGCATTCACACTAGATTAAAATAGTACGGTGCCAAAAACACTAACATTTTCAAAATAGTAATCAAGTGTTTTTACTTAATAGTGGTGACATAATAGTTTTTTAAAAGGTTATTATAATACTGAATATTTATTAGAAAATGTATAAAGGTTAATTTTTAGAAGCAAGATAAATTTTGTGAAAATGACTTTTATACACCAAGTGCCAGGTGAGTTCTATATATAATTATTATTGTGTTTTTTTGTTTTAAATCATTTAACGGTCAGTTGCAACGATGGTCAATCAATCTACGGATTATATGACCAAGTAAGACTTTTTTCCAAAATGCTAAAACCTTTTTTTAATTACATTATAACTTTTTTGTCCAAATGGATGAACAAATATTCAATACATTCAATCACACACCATTATATTGTCCAATAAAATATTTTGTTACTACAAAGAGCTTAGTAGGCAATGGGCAGGGCACATAGCCCGAAGAACCGATGGCCGTTGGGGCCGAAAGGTCCTCGAATGGAGGCCGCGTACCGGCAAGCGCAGCGTGGGACGGCCACCCACAAGATGAACAGATGACCTAGGGAAGGTTGCGGATTGCCGTTGGATGCAGATGGCTTCCGACCGTTTGGAGTAGAAGTTATTGGGGAGGCCTATGTTAAGCAGTGGACATCATGTGGCTGATGTGATGATGATGATGATGTGCATAGTTTGCAAGTACATTAAGTACCTATTTAATATAATATTTTAAAACCTATGCAAGAAATAATATATACAAACAAGTGGATAAACCTATATAATGCAATTTGTTAACCTATTTTAAAGTATTTTTACCTTTTTAAAGTTGAAAAAAACAGCTGCAATGGATTGAAATATTGCCTGACCTTCGAGAGTCTATCGATCTTTAGGCTCAACAAACGCCCTATACGGGTAGGCTCGTGCCCCTCGGTGGGGACGATGAAACAATATTGAGGTTTGCCGATTAGTGGACACCAAACAAATCAAGACCAAATGAAAAACCATTAGGAATTAAATGAAATTAATTCCGTCCTTCCGAAAAAAGACACACCTGTGTGTTTGCTGCGGTTAACATTACTAGAATCGCGTCACCCCATTCAGACAATCATTGCCTTGAGGACAGAGTCCATTTTTCATTCAGACATTAGTTCATGCACAAAAATGTATTGCACGCGGATCAAAGCCGCCGATGACGCGGCAGACATTTTATCAGATTGATCATTATCAATCTTAAATTAGCAAACAATTTGCAAAGTAATATAGTCATCATCAGTTCATTAAACGTCCCCGCCGAGAGGCAAGAGCCTACCCGTATAGGGTGATTAGGCCTTAGTCGTCCACGCGGGCCCAGTGCGGGCTGGACAACTTCACGCACAACCTTCGAATCTCTTCGCAGGCGTGCATGAAGGTTTCCTCACGATGTTTTCCTTCACCGTAAGAGCGTCGGATAACGTACATATATTTTCGAAAATTTGAAAACACATTGGTACGTGTCGGGTTTTGAACCTCAGCCCTCCCGGTAGGAAGGCGACAGTTCACACCATTGAGCCACCGACGCTCTTTTCATAGTGCGATACTAATATCATATCAGATAAATGAAAGATGTGTATTTGAAACATGAAAGTAACGTCTATAAATCAATTGACCACAGACATCTCGGTTGTATTGTCATATCTATGCAAATTGACTGTCCCAAAAAACCTCGTGAGGATTAAGCAGTCTCGTACATCTGTACTTTCGTTTCGCTATATTGTTTACATACGACCACATATATACATCAAAAATAATAAAAATACATGTAGAAGGAAGAGTCGAAGGAGAAGGAAGGCCCGGTGGACCGACGACTTCAGAAAAAATGCTCGTTAAGGCTGGATGAGAATAATGGACCGAGGTACCTGGCGCAAAATGGGGATGACCTTAAGTTAAGTTAAGAAGAGCTCCACTTAAGTTTTGCCGGATTCTACCGGTTTTAGAATTGTACCTACTACGCTGTAATAATGACGTTGATCCGCGTCGATGACTAAGGCCTATACACCCTTTACGGGTAAACTCGTGCCCCTCGGTGGAGACGTTTAACGGGCTGATGATGATGGATAACGTTGATTATTAATAACATGTTTACTTTGTTGTATAATTAATTACTTTATCGCAAAGTAAAAATTTTGACAAAGAAAGAAAAACATGGGCAGTAAGCTGATCACGTATGTCGCAGAACCGATGGCTGTTGGAGCAGACAAGTTCTGGAGTGGAGACCGCGTCTCGGCAAGCGTGGCGTAGGACGTCCTCCGGCCTGATGGACGACGACTTGCGGAAGGTCGCTGGTTGAAAAAGCAGAGGCCGGGATATCTGGCGCAAAATGGGGGAGACCTATATCCAGCAGTAGACTGCAATAGGTTGAAGAGAGTGAGAGAGAAGAAAAACATTTAGAATTGAAGTAAGACAGCAGGAAAAATAAAAATATCGGTAAATAACGAAGTGTTATCACATAAATATATTACTTGTATAATTTAATTGCAAATTAATAATTCAGTAAATTAGAATTAGTTTTTGCCGGTAAATTAGAATTATTTATGCGTTGCCATTTATCAAGTTTAGTCAATTAATTAATCCGAAGATATTCAATGCGTAATTATGATTGCATATCTAACGCAAAGTAATCTGTATTTATCTAAAGTAATTTTTATAATAACAACAAGCATTTATTTATGAGAACTACTTTCAAAAAGTATAAAAATTAAACGTGTTAATATTTGAGCATTAAAATCTGGGGGCACGGCAGTGCCCCCGCCAAGTCGAGCGCGAAGCAAACACTGCCGTACCATCCTTTACAGGATCCATTTCGCCGCATTTTCAGACCCCAATTTGAGGGCCTTTGGATAATACTAAAACGCTGAAATTTTCGTCATCTAGTAAGATATTATAAGACACTATAACCCAAATTTTCAAGTCGTAGGTCATTTAGTTCCGACGTTAAGCGAAAGCAAAGTTTCGCATTTTCGACAGATAGACACTCACTCATTCACTCATGATCATCAAAATAGAACTAGTACTTCCCATTAACTTGGAGAGCTGAAATTTGATACAAGGTTAGGGTTTAATGGCTACATAAAGGGAAAACTTATTAAGAAGCTACCTATTGACAATAAAATTTGCTACTTAAAGATGATTCAATAACCAGTCAATTGAAGGCTTGATAAAGTCACTAACGTATAAAGAATGTTCAAACGGCCAAGTCTCACAACATTAACCATAATAAAAAGTAATTGCAGTAAGGAAACTTAGACTTGGCACGCCTTGTCTTGACTTCATTTTAATCCAAGCTCTTCCATTCTTAGTTTTTTTACAGAATGTTTTTGGTGGGATCTATTTTATACATGCGCGACGATATATTCAGAGCGTCGGTGGCTCATTGGTGTGGACTTTCGCCTCCTATCGAGAAGGCTGAGGTTCAAATCCCGCTACGTGCTAATGTGTTTTCAAATTTTCGAAAAAATATGTACGTTATCCAACGTTTTTACGGTTAAAAAACATCGTGAGGAAATCTGCACACGCTGCGAAGTGATTCAAAGGTTGCGTCTCTCTCCAATCCGTACTGGGTCCGCGTAGGCGACTATAGGACCTAAAACACCACTATAGGGTAGGCTCGTGCCCCTGTACGTGCTTAACGAGCTGATGATGATGGTTCATTTATTTGTACACACTTGACAGGGACATATGGTCATTACATGACGATGTAATATAGCACGTAAAAATTACTAGAAAAATACTACTGCTTAAATTTTAGCAAAAAAAGGAAAAACCTTTACAGTATAATTATCGCAGTCCACAATAACGCAACGTAAACAAAACTGTATAGGTATCATTTTTTTTACGTAAATATTATATAAGTAAATAAGACTTAAGATATTTTATATCTTATCTGAATTAAGACGACCCCTGTGAAACTAAGGAAATAATGACGTACGGATTGTACTTATTAACTTATAATAATTGACCTTCTTAAAATAATGACTCTCTCTTTAACCAATCGTAGTCCACTGCTGGATATAGGTCTCCCCATTTTGCGACAGATATCCCGGTCCCTCCACCCTGTGTCTCCACGAATCGGAAGATGGGAAAAGTGGAGTCTAGCCTCCACCAGCGATCGTTTAAGTTGTCGATCCATCGGGCCGGAGGGCGTCCTACGCTACGCTTGCCAAGACACGGTTTCTACTCCAGGAATCATCTGCTCCAATAGCCATCGGTTCTGCGACATACGCGACCAGCCCACTGCCACTTCAACCTGCTGAGCCGGCGGGCTGTCGGTAACTTTAGTTCTTTTATGGATTAAATCATTTCTGATGTTATCCCTATGAGCGACGCCGAGCGTAGCTCGTTTCATTGCGCGTTGATTACATTACATAGGTACACAAAAACATATAATAAAAATGTCTTGGATAGTTGAAAGATATTCCTCGAGGTAAGTCTTCAAAACATAATCAAGGTAACATCACCTTATCATCATCACCTTACTATCACACTCGAAAGTATAATGTTTCAATGTTACAGTGATGAGCAAATTATGGCACTTCCTGAGGACATATGTACTGACGCTTGCGCGCTTCGACCTGTTCCTCCAGGGGGCGTTGCTGATCGTCATTTTGCTGGAGCACAACGTTTACATACTCCTCAACAGGGATGCTGAGACTGGATACACCACACCGTTGATGGAAGGTATGATCCATAAGAAGTTTTGAAAAGGAAGCAAGTGTAGTTAGGTGGACTCGATACTGAGTCGTCTAGAGGAGTACCTTCGCAGTGCCAGATACCGTCCCGTAAAATAGGAGTGTTTGCACTGTGTTTCGGGATGAGGGCAGTGTAGCTAGTAGAATTACCAGGTATAAGTGACCTAGCGTCTAGGGTGACGGACGCAAGGGCAAGACCTACTATTTTACTGTAATGGTCTGGCTATCAGTTTCAGCAGTGAACAAGTTGACAAATCCGAATATCAAAGAAGTGGGCAACCAATTTCTTCAATTCCTTCGAAGAATGTGTATTTAAATTTCTCGTTTAAATTGTTTCGGAGAAAGGTGATATAAGGTCGATGAGCCAAAAGATAAAGTTAGTTCAAATTGTAAAAAAAAAGATTAAATTGTCAGAATTACTACAACATATACGTTTTGATAACAACATTAGCGTACGAGTACCGAATACAATTACATACAATTAGTTGTTGTTTAACCAAATAAACAAGAAATATTAATAATAAAATCCAGCACATGATCCTTCCTTCTTTGTCGTTTATTTTTCTTTTCTATCTTTTTGATACGGCTTATCTCTAAAACAGCTGAATCGATTTTAAAGATAATTTCACTGGTAGACCTCACATCGGATCTGAAGTAACTCGGCTGCTTCATATCCCCGCAGACAAATTCGCAGGAACAGCTAGTAAATCAATAAAGAAATAAAGTCCTTTCCAGATTGGGTACTAATTGGAGCAGCAGCTGTAGAATTTCTCCTAGGCGCAATGGTAGCATGGTGGGGCAGAGGGAAGAGGAATTTTGCACTGTCAGCATGGCTGGCCGCCGCTGCCACGTGCGGTCTCTTAGTCCTTGCATTTCCATTTAATAGACCCAATCCTCAGGTCGTTGGTGAGTATTTCTTAATGAAAAAATTGCAATTATCATGAAGTGTGTGCTCTGTCTACGCATGGAATATTAGTCTGATGATAATGATGATTTCTCTCTCTATGCCTTACATAGCATTAAAAACGATGTTACAGGTTTTTTGGGGACACATGAGCTTACGTTATCTGTTGTTTAATAAGACCGCCGCTCATATACATTTGCATGAAATGCGTTGACAGCGTAGCGAGTTAATTCTAAATCTAAGGCGTAAACGGATCTTTAAAGTTTAAAGAATACGCCCTTTCTTTATTCCAGGTTATCAATTGAAAAGCTTACCCTAGTTTAAAATGAATGGATTCCGATATCATAATATCTCTCTTATCATAACAGCAGTAGTGAGTATCATATCAATATAAGAATATGAAAGAAAGAAAAAAATCCATTTATTGACCTTTACAAAAAATATACACAATAGTAGAGCGAGTGAAGTCCGTGAATCTTCGATGAAGATATTTTTATTTGATATTCAATTTCCAATCCACATTGGGCACGCGTGTGGGTAACAGTCCAATCTCCCAATAGCTATATATACTGTGTGGAAAGGCCTGTACCCTGAAGTGAACCGTTATAGGCTGATGATGTTGATATTTTTGTTTATCTTTTATTAGAGTTATGCGGAGGAAACCCGATCTCAGCATTAAACGTCGAGGAGTCTGACCCGTTGGCAACACCTCGGACTGTGGTGCTGGTCATCTGTGCTGTTGTCTGCGGCTTGACCAAGGTCAGCATCTGGGCCCACGGGTTTTCCTACCTGGATGATCATGATACGGCCTCTGGGCCTTACTATTGTGGTAAGTTATCATAAATGTCGCAGCATTTTTTGAGAAGGGAGAAAACTTTCGATAGGGTTGACTAAGTGTGGAAGTATGCTTCGAAACTACACTTGTTCACTGCCTTCTGTTTCCAAGTGAGTGAGTTAATCAGGGGCTCAAACCTCCTCCTATTTTTTCATAGCTCCGATCCCTTATTAAAGGTTGGAAACACACTCGATGTTTCTTGAATCACTTACATCTATAACTAAATATATTTCCGTTGTTTTATGTTTAGTGAATTAATGGTAAGATATCCTTACCTACAAAGTACACTTAATTAAGTGAAACAAATTTACATATTTTAAAATTATAGCGAGTTCGTATTTGTAATGGTGTAGTATAGTATAGATAGTAGGCATTAAAATAAGCACATTGAACCCCACCGCGGGGACAATTTTGGTTTAATTTCAAAAGTTGGAACGAGCATCCATCCTTAAAAATAATCTCTTATCTTCATGAGTTTCAATAAAGACTTTTATTTATGTTGGCAAATCTATAAAAGGTTTCATTCAAATTTCTTCTCTTCTCACCATAATTACTTTTTTTCTTTCAGGTATCCTAATCTCAATCAATTTATCCCTGGGAATGAGCGGGCAGAACTGGCTAAGACCTGGAGCAAACAGAGACGACTGGTGGCAGGCTCATCTGTCCATCTCAATGCTCACCCTGATGTTTGCGATACTGTTCGCTTTGTTCCACGGCGTATGAACAAGGATCTGATCGAGGAAGATGTAGATGACGGTGAAGAATTGTGTGTTTCTGAACAAGACGGTCAGTTCGCTCATGTGGTAGTGATACGCCTGACCATGACAGATGGAAGATAATTAATAACAGTACGCAGTCATTACTTTCCGTCAACTACCCTGCGCCATCACCCAAGATAATGTTAGGTATCTTATCCTCCATCAATGCCGCACTGCGCCTGTTACCCGAGACAACAGTTGTTAGGTCTCTTGTACTCGGTAATTTAACAAGTTACAGTGCCCTCATCCCAAATCACAGAAGTGCATAACACTGCTGTTTCACGGGACGATATCTGGCACTGCGGTGGAACCTATCTAGAAGACTCTGTATCGAGTCTACCACCTAATAGCTCATACGAGTTTTATACCCATATAGAAACAGCCAGACAAATACAAACAGACATGTCCATGCACACAAGTATTTGTACTGCCCGAGGATTGAACCGGGGTCTTTGGTGTAGTGGCAGACGTCTCAACCATTACATGGGTCGTCCAAGACGCAACAGCTGCTGTTACGTAGACAGTTCGATCATAAGATGAAGTGTATTCTTAGTTTGAAAAAAATACCGGGTATAAAAGACCTTACGTCTCGAGTGACGGGCGCAGGGCATGACGGAATGAAATGACACGTACTTTTATTGATTTCTACCAACACTGCATTTGTCATGGTCAGGTGTATCACTTACCACCAAGTAAGCGAACTGACCGTCCCATGCACTTTATACCATAAAAAAACTTACAAGAATGGCTTATATTTCCAGGTTTCTTCTCGATGCTGACCAGGATAGTAACCAATAAGGTTCTGGTGCTGCAAGTGGGAGCTCTTGGTTTCATCAACAGCAGCTTGTACGGCTTCTTCCACTATGATAGGAGATACATTGAAGTAAGATTAACTTTAGAATATATCTCTGGAAAGGGGTTGATAGCGTAGTGGCTTCGACGGCAAGAATTGGTGCTCATCGGATGAGTGATTGAACAGTATTTTTTGTATGTTACCAAGTGTACTGGACGGTCAAGACACTCATCTAATGGTAAGTGATACGCCTGACCATGACAGAACGGCATTGATGGAGACCAACAATTGATAGACACTACAGTTATTTTCTGCATCAACGCCGCACTGCGCCCAACACTAGAGACAACAGGTGTTATGATGTCACTTATACCCGGTAATTTCAGTTTTATCTCGAGTCCCTCTGCTCTTCTGAAGGCATGGTTTTGGATACTATCTTAGGATGGTAGACGTTAGCACCCATCATCATCATCCGTAACGGCCCGGGATGGTGGTGGCCCCTTACCTGGAAGGTGTGCTTAATGGGAAGACCTGTGACCTGTAGTATGATGTTAAAGGCTTATAATGATAATCTATTTTCTCCTTGAATAATATTTTGATTTATAGAATAGAAAATATTATGAAGGCAACTCAATTGAAAAATAATATACATATTTACAAGTAGCCTAAAAAACGTAAATTTATTCAAAAATATATTTTGTAACAGGCAGTAGGCGCCCCATAAATAAAGTATCTAGTTGAGGTCGCCATCATGTGGAAAGGTATCCCAGAGGCTGGCCACGTTGCCGTGCTGAATAGCCAGGCTAATATCTGCCCGAGGTAAAGACCAGCCTTTGTATCGTGATATGACTCAGTCAAACGCTTAGCCAAATTCCGAAGGCTATATCAAATAGCTATTTAAGCTTTCTTTTTTCAATTATCTACATTGTTTCAGGCGCGGTACCATATAGAAGCGGTTCGCGAAGACTTGCGGAGCGCCAGACTCGTCGGCAACATTTTTCGACCATTTGTCGTTATTTTCTTCATCATGGTAATGTTTATTCTTTTGATAGACTTCAGGAATTTAAAATTTATTTTTAAATCTGCTGTTAAATCATGTATGCCTATACCTATAAGGTAAAATATATGAGTATTACAACGAACAAATCAAAGTTTATTTAGTTTTAATAACTTTTTTTTTAATTTGTGTTGCACACCGTGCAAAACACTCCTTTTTAGAAGAGACAAAAAAAGTTTTTTTTTTGTATTTCTAATATATATATTTTTTTGTTTTATGGTCTATAAACATATTCGTAGACCAAATATCTTGTCAATGATTCCAAATTTATTTATTGTTTTGTAAATACATACATAATGAACAAAGAAACATCCAGATCAATCCAAACACACATGCTCATGTCCACAACTGGAGATCAAACTCTTGATATATTAACCTTCTAGATCTTTCGCATGAGGTTTTCCATACGTCGTGCTGAAGGTGTAAAGGCGACGACTGCCGCCCGTGTAGGCGGGGTGGTGTCTGTGTGTGGGCAGCCTTCTTCTCGTGGTCGCCTTCCTGGACTGCGGAGCTGGTGACTTGGCCGGGATGGACTCTGGGTTTACGTACAGCCGGAATGCAGTCAGCAGTGCGGGTAATTTTTATAACCTGTATATAATATGTATACAATATTGAACTCCGTGGTCTACATCGCTGCGTTATCTGGGTCGTAGGTTCAAATACCGCGGGGAAACCGCATAGTGAAAACGCACTTAGTATTTCCTAAATTGGTGGGATATTGCAGCCCAATGTGGCCCAATCAGACATACAATATTTTATGGATCATTATGGATCCCGTTAGGGCACAGCAATTTAAAGAAAGGACGTCTTATTAAAAACGTTATCAATTTACATAAAAGATATTGTTGAGTATTAAGTGAGGATTTTATACAATATTATATTTTTTCAGATGTACCCCAGTTCGGTCTGGCTTTGCACCAGTTTGCACCCTTGAGTCTACCACCACGTACTTCTCCCCGTGCAACGTAGGCTGCCGTCAATACGACGACCTTAATGGATTTTTGTAAGTCTCAGCCAATTCTTAACTGCACAAGTTCTTTGTAGCTTGATAAAGCGTTAGTAGTGGTGTGGACTGTTGCCCTTTTACTGGGAGGCAGAGGTTAAAATCCCACACGTACCAATGTGTTATCAAATTTTCGAAATTATATGTACCTACGTTATCCGACACTCTTGCGGTGAAGAAAACATTGTGAGGAAAACCTGCGCACGTCGCGAAGAGATTCAAAGGTTATGCGTAAAATCGTCCAACCCCACTGGGCCCGCGTGGACGACTAAGGCCTAATCACCCTACGTATACGGGTATGCTCGTGCCCCTTGGTAGGGACGTTTAATGAGCTGATGATGATGAATAGTTATTGCATTACCAGCTCTTAAAAAGATACGAATACCCACTTTGAAAGGCGCCTTAATTGGTCCGAAAAAGTTTCCAATGGCAACCCTCAAGTAATAATAAACACATGCGCTTCACATTGAGTCCGTGTGATAAGTTCTCAAAATAACAAAACTGTGTGTTCCATTATGCACTCACTTAAACGGTACAGATTCAAAGCATTCAAGAGCTAAGGAACTTAATGGAGTTTTTTTTCCAGGGTATTCAGCAATTGTACGTGCTCAGTGGGTGCAGTCACTCGCGGCGCATGCACCCAACCGTCGTGCAGATTGGTCTACTCGCTGTACCAGGTCATAGCTACGATCATTCTGGCGCTGGCAGGTTAGTTCTTTGTTTTAATTTAGAAAAGTTCACACTTTATAAGACGTCACAACGACGGACTACAAAAATTAACACTTTATAAGACGTCACAGCGTCGGATTTAGATCGCTCTATGATCCTGGGTTCCTGGAGTTCCTGGGTTCGGTTCCCGTGGGGAAACTATATCGTGAAAAATCACTTAATGCGATTTTCCAGTATGGTTAGGACTTTGCAGGCTAAAGCACTTGACTGTCCGAAGAGAAAGATTCCATGCTTCGGAGGGCACGGTAAGCCGTCGGTCCCAACTATAATCTTCAAAAGACAAAAGTCAAATCCACTTATTTCAAATTAGGCTTACAAAAAAGCACTTATGAACGACAAAAAATATACAAAAATACAATAAAAAACAAATTAAATACTAAACTAAAATATGCATTTATATGCTTTGAAAAAAAGCGCTTCAGTGGTTTGGCCTGTTGAGAAAGAAGCAGCCAATAAAACTCAACAGTGTGCCTATTTTTAAAACAATAACTTAATGTAAATATTATAAAACTGAAATAGTAGTCTTTCATACCCACCATCTGCATGGTTGAGTGACTTTAAACTTATGAACTTATCACACAGTCAGGCCATGTCTCTGCTGCGTATGTTAGTACGTGTAAGATGCATTGCTCAAAGACTTTCGCCTTATGGTAGGTTTCCTGATGGTGTCAATCATCGAGTCAGTGACTGGCCTTAAAGTCAATGAGGCACTAATCAAACACAGCAATAAATCAATCAAAATGTCTATATTCAATTACCGCTCGAACATAGCACGCTCGTAGACAATACACTTATGTGTTGTGTGTTGCGAGTTTCCCGTGCTACGTACGACCGCTTACAGAACACATAAATTATTTGATGAATTTGGTGTAATGGTTGAGATGTCGGCTAGTACATCAAGGGTTCCGGGTTCGATCCGCGGGCTGTACAAACATTTGTGTGCATGAACATGTCTGTTAGTATTGGTCTAGTGTGTATAATATTATATATATGTATTTACAAAAAAAAAAAAGTATATGTATCAGTTGTTTAGTCACCATATTACCGGCTAAAAAATACTTAGGAGCATGGAGGTATAAAAAAATGTAGTATATTAGTATTTTTTATTCGTCTTTGGTTTGGAGCTAGATGGCGGTGTGTAAACGTTGATGGATTTAAAAAAAAATACAAATGAAGCTACCACTGGTTTGGACTATAGTTTTTTATCTACTGATAAGAATCCGGCAAGAGACTCAGTAGTTCTCTGATCAAAAAGATGTATTTTGCAGAGGTTCTAAGATATTTGAGCTTGATTGTCAGGGGCGTCGATGATGATGCAAGTGATGGTGTTCGTGCGAGCAGTGTGGCGGCCTGACAAGGCCATGGCGTCGGCGGTATGATGGCTGCGTGGCACTGTTGGCGCACGTCTTTGGACATCTACTGTACATGCTTATCAGTTGTGAGTACCTTCTAATTAATGAAAGATCTACAGATATTATGGTTATCAACTACTGTTGATAACCATAATATCAGTATATTTAATGGGACTTCTTCCTAGTGCCTCGAGTTTTTTGCGGGCTCGTCTCGAAGATCCTGCTTATTCCGAACCGGTGGTAGTCATAAAAAATATAATAATAAAAATTGACGATCAGTGGCGGATTTACCAATAGGCTAAATAGGCTAATATATTTTTATACATACAGAAATAAAAAAATTATATCTATATGTATACACATAACGTCCGTTATCCGTGTACAAAATATTACTAAACAAATCATAAAGTTGAAATTTCAGAATAAATATAATCCCACCAAAAACATTTATATGGTATTCAAATTAAAAGGTTAGTAGTGGCGGTAAAAACTTTTAGCCAACTATCGGCAAATTTGTAAATCCGCCACTCGATTGAAAAGTATCTTAAAAGATTTATTTAAATAAATATATTTTTTGGATAAGTGGTGGTGAAGTATCCTAAAAAACTTCAGACCGACCTTGGAAGCTTACCACCGTCTTCAGTCATCGTCAGCAGCTCATTATAACGTCCCCACTGAGGGGCGAGCGTGTGTTTGGATGGGTGTTTCTATGTATTATATGTATATAAAAAAATATTCGTTGTTAAGTATCCATATTACAGATTAAATGCTTAGTTTGAAGCTATATGGCGCTGTGTCAATGTCAGTGGATATTTATTAATTGTTATTCAACAGATCTAACATGTGCATTCTCCCACAATGGCACCTGCGTGTTCCACCAACCCAGCATTTACTCTATGGCGTTGGTGAGTGCAGCTCTTGCTCTATGCTCGGCCGTAGCGAGCGTGTTCGCGAGCAAGTTGGCACGCAAGACCTCTGGGGAACTTGGTGAAAATATTGTTATGAGATGATTTTTGGTTAAAGATCTAAGATAAACGTTCGAAGTATTCTAATCACCTAAGAATATAACCTTTTATCTCAAGATTATTTTTTTTTGTTAATATTGTAAGTCGATATTTTTAATTAAAATTCAATAAAGGATCTTTAGCTTTACTGTAATTAATAAAGTGTAGCTTTACAAAAGAAATTTTCCCGCGCCCATAACAAACAATAAGCGAAAAAATACTGATGTGATGAACTCTTCAATTGAATAGACATGAGTAGTGTTTACCTATTCAATTTTGTATAATCGGAAGTTTAAAAAAAACAATAACAGAATACCAGTTACATGAAGTGAAATCATGCCACTCGAAGTCATCATCAGCTCATTAAACGTCCCCACTGAGGGGCACGAGCCTACCCGTATAGGGTGATTAGGCCTTAGTCGTCCACGCGGGCCCAGTGCGGATTGGACGACTTCACACACAACACCTTTGAATCTCTTCGCAGGCGTGCATGAAGGTTTCCTCACGATGTTTTCCTTCACCGTAAGAGCGTCGGATAACGTACATATATTTTCGAAAATTCGAAAATACATTGGTACGTGTCGGGATTTGAACCTCAGCCCTCCCAGTAGGAAGGCGACAGTCCACACCACTGAGCCACCGACGCTCTCGAAGTCGAATTAAAATATTATTTAACAATATTTTGCTGAATTGATATTTATGTGTTGTTGTTGTACAATTGTAAAAAAAACATGCTTTTAAAAGTGCAATATTATTTTATTAGCTTTTTTTATAACAATTTCACAAATGGCACATATCTTGCTTTAGTTACCAACTACCTCCGAATTATTAATAATTCATTGTACTTCTTAATTAAATAATGTAATAAAAATCAGTTAAATTGCTACGTATTCATACTTAAGTTTATATACAAAGACAAAGATAATCACTTTATACTGTGCTTTTGCTTTATATAGCATTTATGTATAAATATGTACTTAAATATTATACAATTATAATTTTGTCGGTCATTAGTGACCAACAGTGCGCTTAAACTGTTAAACGTTTATGCTTCAAATAACATTTAAAAATTACATTATTAATTGACAATAAACTATATCAAACATTTTTTGGTTTTAATCAACAGTATAAGTACCAATTGCTTTGGAATCCAATATATTAATTTTACATAATTTACCAATTTAAAAATAACAATTCTAGGCCAAGCCTACATTTTTATAAATATTCTTAATACAACACTTTTATGAATGAACAAAAAATTCATTTTATTTGACTACAAATTCATGATCAATGATAAAATCATTGAATAACGTTCACAAAGGCATTACGTTAAAGAACCCAATAATAACTAGGTGCACAATCACGAAGAAATATCAAACAAATGCCCAAACTGCTTGACACATACGTTGACTTATTAGTGTTTATGACATAAAATAATTATTACAATTTTGACCTTAAAGCGTCACTAAAAGGGTACAAAATCAAAAGCACGAGCATACTACTGTCACTATGACATGTAGCGAGCGACGTGATTATGAATGAAAATTCTGCCCAACTGACGCGATGGGCAGACTTTTGCCGCGGACACCTTAGTAGCGAACCAATAACGTCAGGTTTAAGAAAACATTAATAGCACATGATTTTCTTACTAAGCCTATCGCAGTGTCTTATACCAAATTCAAACTATAAGTATTGTCAAACGTATTTTTTTTATATTTCATCTGTCACCAGAGGATAAGTTGCCATATTTGCGAATAAAACATCTAAAAAAAAACGCAAATTAAAAAATAACGTTTATAAATAAACAAAATAATGACACTTGACTGAAAATGGTTTTGTTAACATGCCCTGGGGGGTAACCAAAATCTCCTAAAACAGTATTGTTATAATGATACGTCAGCATTTTTGTACCAGAAAAGACGAAGTAATATTATTGTAACACTGTTTTTAGAGATGGCGATAACCCCCTGATTTCTACTAATACAAATGCCAGCACTACACTCCTGTAAATTGAGCCTATTTTTAAGTAAATAATATAAAAATCACTAGGTATAAATTCTTCGTAAAAAGTATATAATATTTATAATAGAACCTAATGATCAAGGATACGTAGGTTGCCCGATACTATTTTGTTTTCCAGGAGAGCACCCGAAGGAATGTCGATACGGTCCCCGTGATTTGCTATAATGATGACTGTTCCCTGTAACATAAAGTTCAAATTATATTGTATCATCATCAGCTCATTAAACGTCCCCACCGAGGGGCACGAGCCTACCCTTGGTTGTGTAGGCCTTAGTCGTCCACGCGGGCCCAGTGCGGGTTGGACGACTTCACGCTCAACCTTTGAATCTCTTCGCAGGCTTGCACCGTAAGAGCGTTGGATAAACGTACATAAAATTTAGAAAATTCGAAAACATTCATACAGGGCGGGATTTGAACCTGCACCCTCCAGATCAGAGGCAAGAGTTCACACCAATGAGCCAAGGAGCAGAGGGAGAAAAAAATTCATTCAAAAGTGTTCTGTAAGGACCTAAACTGAATAAACACTTTTCACTATCAGTGAAGTTCGTACCAATTACCTACTATTGTGGTCGAAATTATTAAATTTCAAAATTTTAAAAGACATTGGCACGTGGCGGGATTTGAACCGTATATCGGGCGCACCCTGGCCACTGTTGGTAACCCCAAAAACTAACTAGCAAATCCGTTCACCACGATGGCAAAAACTTAAACTACCGGACCAGCTTTGGAACCGGCTCTGCGCGTAGTCTCGATCAACATCGAAGGTTTCTCAGAGGCTAAGTCAGTTATTCCTGAACTTTGCCGTACGACACTTTGTGATGTCTTGTGTGTCCAAGAAACTCATCAAGACGAGACACAGAGTCCTGGTCTTACGCTCATTGCCGAGACTTGCCATCCGAAGCACGGTAACGCAGTGTTTGCTACTCCCGGCGTGAGCATAGTCTCATCGAAGAGCTCAATCGGAAGACAAAAATACACACCAATGCTTTTATGAAGTAAAAAATTAAAAAACCACCTCAGCATCATCAGCTCATGAAACGTCCCCACCGAGGGGCACGAGCCTACCCGTATAGGGTGATTAGGCCTTAGTCGTCCACGCGGGCCCAGTGCGGATTGGACGACTTCACGCACAACCTTCGAATCTCTTCGCAGGCGTGCATGAAGGTTTCCTCACGATGTTTTCCTTCACCGTAAGAGCGTCGGATACGTACATATATTTTAGAAAATTCGAAAATACATTGGTATCCGCACCACTGAGCCACCGACGCTCACCAGGACGATACCACCTCACTTACCTTCAAAGACACCCCCCTCCCAAACGTGACGTCTCCAGAAACCGTCAAATGGTCCAGCTCGATTAGGTCTGGTATTGTCGCAAACCGGTTCAAGAACTCCTTGACCTTCGCGAAGTGGTTGTCGCCAAGTTTCACCAGCGGCGTGGTGGGGAACATCCGCTGTGGTGACATCACCAAGGAGCCGTGGGACAGGCTGTACAGGTTCGACATGACCAGCAGGAGGTCCGAGGTCTTTTTCACCGGGAGGAAGCGGCTTCGAGGTACGTTCACCCCGATACCACCTTCGAAACACTTCATTGCGGCACCCACTGCCGTTTCTAGTTGGATCACGTTTATGCCATCACCTGTGAGAAGCGTTAATATTTATTACATTTCGAATTGTTTCACTGTTGGCAATGATATTCTGTATATATAAAGGTAGATACGCCACACGTGCCTCAAAATCCGCCAAAGAGAAAACAGTTGTAGGCTCTTTGTTTAGGTAAATGTACACTCATTCGAATATGTGTATGTGTGCCGTCGCTGCATTCGGAACACTTTTTTCGATTGTTTTGTGAGCATATCACGAATCTATACTTTTTACATCTTGACTGTATCATACATCTTGACTTTTTAATTGTTTTTTATTATATTTTTGTATATTTTTTGACGTTCATAAGTGCTTTTTGTAAGCCTAATTTAAATAAAGAATTTTGAATTTTGAATTTTTTTTTATCACTAGATAGTATAAATAAAGTCCATTTTCCTGTCCCAATATCCCTATTTATGACTTAATCTTTAAAACTACTTAACGGATGAAGGTTGCGGGTGGCCGTTGGATTGATATCCACAGTTGGGCAGATAGCTTCCGACCGTTTAGAGTGGAAGTTATTGGGGGAGGCTATGTTCAGCAGTGGACATCATGTGGCTGATATGATGATGACGTAACGGATTTTGATTCGTTTTTTATAATAGATACAGTGATTGAAGAGGAAGATTTATTTGTATAATACCACCCATTAAATAGTAGAGAAATACTGATATTTTTGAGGTTTGCGGCGGTACCAGTCGGCCGGGGCGGCGGGAGTGTGCCATTTATCAGCATTGCGCCTGTGCGAAGCCGGGGCGGGTCGCTAGTATGTATTTATTTCCAAAAAAATATCTTTATTTGTTGCTAAGTACCCATAATACAGTTTCTTTGCCTAAATTGGAACTAGATGGCGTTATGTCAGTTTGACTGTGAGCCATCTGGCAACTTGCAAACTTTGGCGATGTACATCGCCAAAGTCAGAAAAAAATATGTCACTGAATTTATGTATAACCAGACATTACACTTACCCAAATGTTTATTATTAACAATAATCTCCATATTCAGCGACCCCTGGTCGACCACCCGCTGTATAGCATCTAGCTTCGCCCACAAGTTGTTCGTGTTGAAGAATTTGAATTGGCTCACTGATTTGAAGTCATCCACATGTTCCTTCGGCACTTGGGCTATTTCCAGCAGCCGCAGCTTATCTTCATACTGTATCAAGGTTCCACCTTTGACGTCTGCTCTTGTTTTATCCGTGACTTCCATGACGAATTCCGATATGGTCCTCTGAGGGTCCGGATTGAGGAGCAGGTTCAGGATGTTCAGGTCGACTGTGGCGCCGAGGTTGTCAATGTTGCTGATGAAGCAGTAAGTCCTGCCTTCCTTAATGAACCTCTGCAGTAAGCCGGAGTTGTAGAACGACTCGTAGAAGTCACCGTGCCCGGGCGGGTACCAGCTGTAATTTAAACTTAGTGTTGTGGTTTACTATAGACGCGTTCATTACCTATAAAACTTTTTATTATAAAGAAATAAATATATATCCACTGACATTCACACAGCGCCATCTAGGCCCAAGTTAAGCGTGAAGCCTGTATTGTGGGTACTTAACAACGGATTAACATACTTATATAATTTTTTTTGTAATTACATACATAGAAAACACCCAGACCATAGCAAACAGACATGTTCATGCACACAAATGTTTGTACTGCCCGGGGATCGAACCCGGAACCCTTGGTGTTGCAGTCGACGTCTCAACCGCAACACCTAATGGGTCGTCATGGTATTGTAATTACCGGGTATAAGACACCTAACATTTACTGTCTCCAGTGAAGGGCCGCAGTATGGCATTGATGGAGAATAATAACTGTCTATCAGTTGTTCAACTCCTTCAATCCCGCACTGTCATGGTCAGGCGTATCACTTACCATCAGGTGAGCGTCCTGATCGTCCTGTTTAATTGGTAACATTAAATAACTTACGCGTCAATATCAGCATGGACGTCTCCATTCTTGGCGACTGGCAGCAAAGACTCGCGATTGATGCGTGGATGGCAAGACTGATTGAAGGTGTGGATGTCCAGCTTCAGACCCTTGTATTTACGGATCACTTTCTGCGTATCCTCATCAGTGTTGAAGGAGTTCATGAGCACCAGAGGCACATTGCACTTGTAAGTTTTGTTCAGATGCTGAAAGTGAAGATTGTGGAATTTATTACTGGGTGACCAGAAATATGACCCAATGGTGTGGACTGTCGCCCTTCTACCGGGAGGGCTGAGGTTCAACAGTACTGAGTCGTCTAGAAGGGTTCCAACGCAGTGCCAGATATCGTCCCGTGAAATAGGTGTGTTTTGCACTTCTGTCTTACTTGAGGGCACTGTAGCTAGTGAAATTAACGAGTCATCATCATCATTACAGCCTAATTATGTCCACTGCTGAACGAAGGCCTCCCATAATGATTTCCACGCGGAACTGCGTCATTCATAGGGGGTAAATGCCATACTCACCACGCTTGGCAAGCGGGTTGGTGAGCGCAGAGATACGCCAGTACCTAAGTGATGCTGCTGCCCATCACTTGGTGGAAATTTTCCCTCTGTCGCCTTCTACGACACCCTAGGAAGAGTAGGGTGGTGACAATCGTATTCTCCTCTGCCGTCACCACACGGCTTAAAATTAACGAGTATGAGAGACCTAACATCTGTCCGCTCGGGAGACGAGCGCAGGATAGTGTTGGCGGAGAGAAATTCCTACCTACTAATTTTAAATTCCTTTAACCCTCTGACATAGTCAGGCGTATATTTATAAGCTAAAATTTTTCAACAAAGCATATACAATCTTGTGATTCCCTGAAAAACAAATTCTTCGGTTTGGAAGATTCTAAGAAGAAAACCCACCTCGATCTGCTGCACTGTCAAATCCAGGAAGGTGAGCTCGTTCCTCACTTGTATCACGGACTTGGGGCCCTTGCACCCCATAGAGGTGCCCAGACCACCGTTGAGTTTCACCACCACCAGCTTGTCGAGCATGTGGTGGATGTTGTCCGTGGTGGGGGTGGTGAGCGACGAGTAATCTATCACGGCGCCCTCTGGCAATTTCTCGATTTTCTCCCATGTGACTGAGGGGCCCTCTGTAAGGAGATATGAAAGTTGGACTTTGGTTTTAATGTACTTATGTTATTTTATTCAAATACTAAAATATTATATATATTATATTATTGAGCGTCGGTGGCTCAATTGTGTGGACTGTCGCCTTCCTACCGGGAGGGCTGAGGTTCAAATCCCGACACGTACCAATGTGTTTTCGAATTTTCGAAAATATATGTACGTTATCCGACGTTCTTACGGTGAAGGAAAACATCGTGAGGAAACCTTCACGCCTGCGAAGAGATTCGAAGGTTGTGTGTGAAGTCGTCCAATCCGCACTGGGCCCGCGTGGACGGCTAAGGCCTAATCACCCTAAACGGGTAGGCTCGTGCCCCTCGGTGGGGACGTTTAATGAGCTGATGATGATGACTAAAATTTTTGAATAAAATACTTCAGTATTTGAATAAACTCTAAATAAAGGGTAACTTATTATCGACTTTTCAAACAACTTATTATTTCCATCCCATTTTTATCCATTGAACGCCGGGAATCCTGACACAGTAGAATATCTAATGCGTTTGGCGCCATAAGGCGTCATTGGCGATCGAAAGGTTAAAGGGATGGAAATTTCCAATAGATCACTTGTTTTTTGTTACAAAGTATTTATGTACACAATTTGAAGAAAGCTTCTTAGAAATCCGAAACACGGATGAAATATTTATCGGTTAATTCGGATACCCATTCTGATTTAGGACAACCTAGGATGAGTCGTCGGCTCTTACAAGTCTTATACCTAGGGTTCCGGGTTTGATTCCCGGGCAATACAACCATTTGTGTACATGAAAATGTCTATTTGTATTTGTCAGGGTGTTTTCTATGTATAATATGTATTTTAAAAATAAAAATTGAAAATGTAAGTTTATCCGTTGGTTAGTACACATATTAGAGGCTAAATGCTTAGTTTGGGACTAGATGGCGTTGTGCGAACGTCAGTTCTCTATAAACACTCACGTTCAGCCAAGAATCTGCTAAACAAGTTCTTGAAGCCCTTGAACTCTTTCTCCACCAGCGGTCGCCGGTTCTCCGGTATCGTGGCCACCAGCCTCTCCAATTCCACCTCGACCCTGGCGAGAGCATCCCGCTTGGTCGCCTCCTTGAAGTCCCGGGACCCTGACGGGGTGCGCTGATGGCTGCGAATCTGTAAGCGCGGGGTTTGAGTTTTATTCTGTGCTAGTAAAAACAATGATGTAAAAAGTATGGATTCGTGATATGCTCACAAAACAATCGAAAAAAGTGTTTCGTATGCAATGACAGCACACATACACATATTTCGAATGAGGGTACATTTAACTAAACAAAAGAGTACAAACTGTAAACTACCTCCTAGCCATTTAAAAAAAACAGCAGAAACCAAAACCAAATTTAATTTTGTATTGAGACCACATAATGACAGTTTGGTTAAAGTTACTGAAAAGAAAGATATTTCCGTGCTTGGTTGGCACGTGAATCGGTCGGGGCTACAATCTCAATCACCAATTTACTAGGTGACTCGTTACTGAGTCGTCTAGGTAGGTACCACCGCAGTGCCAGTTATCCTTTGAAACAAGGTGTTATGCATTCTTGTGTTTAAGAGACCTAGTATCTGTTATCTCGGGTGACGGGCGCAGAGCGGCATTATTGGAAGATAATGACTGTCTATCAGTTGCTGGTCTCAATCAATGCCGCTCTGTTACGTTCAGGCGTATTAATTACCATCAGGTGAGCGTCCAGACCGTCCTATTCACTTATAACACAAAAAAACTATCGGTAGGATGTTAGTCCTTAACACCACTCTCTTTCAACCTATCGCAGTCCGCTGCTGGACTTAGGTCTCCCCCATTTTGCGCCAGATATCCCGGTCCTCCGCTTAACACCACTAACAGAAAACCAATCCGCATTGGACGCGTGTTGACGTAACGACCTAATCTCCCCAAGGTTATGCAGTATTGGAAGACCTGTTAGGAACTAATAGGTACTGCAGTGGCAGAGGAACGATATAGGCTAATGATGATGACGACAGAAGCATTTAATGGCGTCATATATCAATAGAATAACAAGGCCTATCAAAACATGAATTCAGTCATGTTCAACTCAAATACGAAGCGCGACCTTCGCCATGTTTAATTATTTATTATGTACTCGGAACTTTGACCTCGTCTAGTCGATTCCGACATGTCGTTGAAATAAAGGAAAATCGTTAAAACTTACTGAGTTGGTTAGATACAATACCAAAGATTTCATATTCGATTCTCGGGCAGTTCAAAATTGTACGCATGATATATGTTTGTATTAGTTAGAGTGATTTTGAGTTTAAAGTTTCAGAAATAATGTTATATTATAATTATGTTTCAGTATAAACTATAGGTCGATTAGAGCGTCGGTGGCTCAGTGGTGTGGACTGTCGCCTTCCTACCAGGAGGGCTGAGGTTCAAATCACAACACGTACCAATGTGTTTTCGAATTTCGAAAATATATATGCGTACGTTATCCGACGCTCTTACGGTGAAGGAAAACATCGTGAGGAAACTTCATGCACGCCTGCGCGAGATTCGAAGGTTGTGTGTGAAGTCGTCCAATCCGCATGGGCCCGCGTGGACGATGGCCTAATCACCCTATACGGGTAGGCTCGTGCCCCTCGGTGGGGACGTTTAATGAGCTGATGATGATGATGATAAACTATAGGGGCCTGATGACCTGTACCACGGGTCTTCGAACATAAGCAGGCACCGGTCTCCCACAAATGACTACATTGTACCTTTTGTCCTAAAATAATTTTGGATTTATTGTAATGTGATGTTGTTTATGAAGAAAATAGAAGTTTGTTATTATTATTATTTCCGTTTGTTCCTGGTCGACCAAACCTGTCGTCCCCGCTGGGTACGAGTGAGAAAAAGTAGTTTTGTTCGTCCCCAGTGGGAACGATTGGAACTTTTTATTTCCTACTCGTTCCGTTATAGAACGAGAGTCAAATTACACGAGGATTTCGTTAAGAGATCTTAGGGATTGATATTTTTTCCCGCAGTAACACTGTACTATTAGATAGTACCATTGACGGAACAAAATCAGAACTGATTTCCCTCCAAACTACCTCTATTAGTAAGCGTTACTTTTCATTAAATGCGAACAATAAAGCGGAACCTCGGTCTAGCAATTAGGCTGACACTGTTAGAAGTTTTTCATCGTCCCTTTCGTGTTCTTACGCCTAAGGTTGCCTGGAAGAGATAGCTCGTAACGATTAGGCCGCTTTTGCCCGCTGTATTAGTTTTAATGTTTTTGTGTTTGTATTTACTTCAAATTCATTTTAAGCAAAGTAAAGAGTCTCTCTATCTATTGATATTTGACGATTCAAAAGTAACTAATTTGAATAAAGATATTTTGAGTTTGATTTTGACATGACTTCTACAATAATAGTATTTACGATAAGAGTACCTAATCTCATTCAAGATATTATGTTCCTTCTAATATCCAAATGATTACGTTAATTGATTAAGTGATTATAAACCTGTATAGAAAAGCATAACACTACCATGAAATCCATTATCAATTCTATACAGTTCTGTTAAGATTATGTCTAGAACGACTATCAATAAATTTGCTACATACCCATGACCTCAAAATTTCATTTTCCCGCGCCATACCTGCTTTGAGCACTAGTTTTTTTTTCACAAAAACCTAAAACTATATTTAACGTCATAAACACAGATTATGTCATTTATTTTACGCGGTTATTTTTTTGTTCACGTTGCCACGCCTGCGTTAAGTTGCGGAAGCACGCACGCGCCAACGCGTTGTCGCACACTGAATAAATTTTATACGTTTCGTTGATAACATAATTGCCCGCTTCGTTATCTCGGCCGCCTGTCACACTGTTCGTATTTTATGTCTGGTGATTACGGTGGACGATTCATCAATGGCCAGTTCACTAACAGGACTTTTCAAGTTTTCTAGACTCTACCTTCTATGGAAACGCCGACAGACGACAGTCTGTTTCAGTCTGTCATTCTACATGTTTAGAGATACTGCTGTAAACAAGAAGAAAGGAAGATTAATCTGTACAAGAGACTTTTCTAACTTAGGGGACGAAGCCAACTATCTGTCTTCCTTTCAGGTGACAGACGCAGGGCAGTGTTGACGGAAAATTAAAACTGCCATTATTAATTTCTTTCAACACTGCATCTGTTATGCTCAGGCGTATCAATTACCGGGCGAGCGTACTGACCGTGCAGTTGACGTATTGACAAAAAACTCGTAGATAATCAAGAAGAATAGAAGAACGTTTTGTAGACGAGACTCCAGCTGACATTTGAACTGAGTGGTAGCATTGAAGCCGACATGCAAGCCTTCACCGTGCGAACAGCCATGGAGTGGAATTCCGTGATGGTATGGTATTTAAGGTTATGAATAGTTTTGGCCTCATTAAAGAGAGGGTAAACACTACTTTCTACGTATGCAAGTTCTAATATCATCTGCATTATCACTTACACAGGTAAGCTAGGGGACAAATGCATTTAATGTTTTCACATTAGAATCATATGCTCAAGTTATTGCGTAATTTATCAATATTTTTCCCTGTACCTTTTAAGACCGTTAGGCTTACGTTATAGAGGTCTGGGCGAATAAGGCAGTAAAACTATTAAATAGTTCGCTCACGTCTTCCTCGAAGGCGCTTTAGAGACCCTGGTTTTACGCGCTAGAGGTATTAGTCTCCCACAGCCATAACGTCTACTAAAAGAAGATCTTCCCAGCACCTTTCGTAATTGACAGAATTGGGATCATAACCCTTCGCGCTTATTGGGAGGATGCCAGAGATTTATCTGCTCGGAAAGGTCCGGGACGACAAAGTGAGATTAGATTAGTTACTATTCCCTCGATTGATTTCAGCAAAACTCTGAACATGTTTTATTGTCTTCCCGCGATAAGATACCACACAACCCACCCTGGGGAAACTTTAGAATCAATACTATTTTATAGGATCAGGCAGAGGTAGCTAAATTTTCACCCTAATTCGGACCAAATTCCCATGCAATAGAGTTCAAAACCATAAAATGATCGTTTATTTTTTTGGTTTTGAACTCTAGAACTCTTGAAAGGGATATCTTGCACAGAAGAACCACGAAGCGTTGTGGTTGGTGTGAGTCCCAAATGATGTAGGCTTGATCACTAACATGTTACAAATAGAACATTTAGTCTGTTGAACCATTTCCAGGAGACGGGAGAGTGGACAAGCTTATAAACATATCTTTTATTAGTACACAAGCACTAAAAATACATGAATAAAACGATTAAATAAAGCCACGGTGTAAATGCTGACCAAATTATAGTACAGCACTTACAATTCCAGCGGCTGTTGCAAATTTAAACCTTATCTTCAGTAAATAGGTTCATAAACGCGGGGACATCGTACCATTTGCTATGACAACACTATTTTATTTGAATGAACAGTGTCTTAACTTATTTATTTCATACAAAGCTAGAAGCCCATGGACTTGGATGATGACTTTTATTTACATCATATCTGTCATAATGTAATAATCAAATCTTTAAATTTTTTTACTATTTGGGAGCTAACTAACCTTTACAAAAACCCTATAGGTCTTCAGGTCTTGCAACTTAAAATTGGAACTCCAAAACACAAACAAAAGTATAAAAGAACATTAAATGGTCTTGAGCCAACTTTATCCCGGGTATGGACTACTTAATATCATCGTCATCGGACTCTAGAATGTCCACTGCTGAACGAAGACCTCCTTATAACTTCCGAGTGGACTTCAGACCAAAAAACCAGAGCGGACCGATTACAGCAGCCGACATCCATCGACGTTTAGTATACCACAAGTAAATAACATTCATACTATATTATTATGGAAACTATCATGACTGGCAACTTTTGTTTTTGCGTCAATCTACGTAAATAACAATTAGGGTTGCCGCTAAACACGGAATCATCTTTGTTATCAGACAATAAAAATCATTTACTTTATGTTGATCCGAGGAAAGCAGATTTAATCTACTGTTATACTACAATTAACATGTGTGATTCGAGTAGATACACCCTATACTCTTATAAAGATAACTGCTCAACTTTGTGATTGGTCTTTCGCGCACAAGTAAGCATGGCCCGAAAATATTCTGTCGCCGATTTTCCACAGACTCAACGTACACGACGGAAATCTTCGATATTTTTTCGGCAGAACTGTAACACCCACATCCAGATCGCAGACTTAAGTGTGCGCCGTCTGCTTTATTGTGCGTTGCAGCAAACGTTCAATTGTCTTCGCACACTTTAAGAGCGGAGCGGCGCAGTGGTGTCTGTTCAAATACCACGGATTTTTGGGCGCTGCGGACTTCGTCGTGCGTTAATGCATATAATTCCAAAGGTTCTATTTTCAGACCAAAAGTGCGTCACGGATAGTCTGTCGTCTGCGTTGCCCCTTAGATGCAGCAACATATATGGGGTTTTATTAAGACTGTCAACAAAGTCGGCAACCTTAATAAATTTTTGAAAACAAGAAGTTATTATATAGAGTGACGTTATAATGCTTATTCATCATTATAGCCTAACTTGCAATCTTGAACAAAGGCTTCCGCTATCGTTATACTATTCAACATTAGAGCCTAAAAATAAATTCTGCTGAAAAAAGTTATCTCCTTATTTTTCCACCCGGATTGGTCGAAGTCAAAATCCATTTAAATAAGTCTTACAATAAGCACTTATGAACGCCAAACAAAATACACTAAAAAATATACTAAATTAAAGCACAAATTTGAATTTTGATACTTGAAAACAAAGCCCTCCAAGGAAGTTGCCAAGAAAAGTCAACAGTACGGCCCTTTTAACAATGATTCAATGTGCAAATGTTTTATAAATATAGCTGAGCAGTATAAGACCCTGGATTTTTATTACATAAATATTCGTCATTAGTGTAGTACCTTTTTTAGAAAGGTCACCGGGCCGTCTTGTTGGGTATCGGTATAGGATTCTTTATCCATTCCGTGGACGCCATTTGAGAACCACCTCGCCCCATTAGCCATCTTCGCACACTAATCTAGTGAGTTCCACGTCCGCTGAGGGCCTTCGTCCCGATTCCCTGTAGGTTCGCTCAGTGCCTATTCACTTCAGCGACGTTTGCCCGGGCCTTTTTCTCCCAAACATATACTATGTTACCTAGTTCTGTCCACAACGCCTTAGCCAAGGTTCGACTCCTACTCAGGGATGCTCTTAGGCTCGTTCTGTATTTTTTAAGACACTTGCACTCGCCACTTGCCCGGTGAAGCTGCAAAGGCCATCTTCAGCCAAAAGCAGAAGTCAGAAAAAACTTGTGGATTATATCAGTCACTCGTTTTCCTACGGATGTGTTCGTTTCGGAACCTATCGCGTAATTCTAAGATGGTCCTGCCTGTTCAACACGTTGAGCTACCTTAGTACTCAAAAGACCGTTCAAATTTTAGTATTTTAAAATTCGCTAATGTTTTGACTGTATATGGTGTATTTATTAAGGCGATTACGTTTAAATAACTTTGTTATTTTGTTACTATTCTGTTTTCCATGACTTACGGCCGACGTGACTTCAGATAGCTCATAAAACTATTCTCAGTAAAAAATAGTCGTAAATATACATAATAGTATGCTTTCACATTAAAATACTATGTTCTTACTGTGTATGACGGACATTCAATGCAGTGCTAAAACTCTGACCATGCAATTTATTGGTAGTTTCATCTACAATTGATGAAGGTCATATCAATTGTTCCATTCGGTATGTCATCAACACAATAGGTACCCGTGCTATATATTAGAACTAATCTTCAATCACAAAATTTACACAATTCAAGTGACTGACCCAAATCATAGTAAACACGAGTAATCAACTTTATGTCCTACATTACACGCTATCAATTATTTAATTATGTACAATTTCATTACCAACATATCGAAAGCAATTATTCAACTAACAAGCAACACGATCCGATCACTGTCGCCATCGCGGCGGACAAAGCGTGTAAAGCAATGATATTCTGTATTATGTGAAGCATCTCAGAACACGCGCAACACTTCATCACCGAGGTTGCGTCCACGCCGGCAGGGGCTTTCGTCGCAAGTCCCTGTAGGTTCGACCAGTCCCTATTCGCGTTACCGATACCCGGTCGCTTTTCTCCCCAAACTTATACTAGGTTACCCAGCCCTCACTGGAACGCCCTAAGCCGAGGTTCACGTCCACTCTGGGACACCCTTAGGCTTGTGGCAAAAATTTTGGGCTTCTGCGCTCATCGTGCGGAAAAAGCGGGCCCAATACGGATTGGTGGGTGCTACCGACTACCATGCTACGTTTAGATGATAAGATTGTAGTCGGGACGGAATGCTTAACGTGTCCTACGAAGCGCGGAATCACCTTTTTCAATCCGAAAGGTCACAGGAGACAACAACATGAGGGAAGAGGCAACCTATAAAAAGTGCAATAACTTATATGAAAGAGGTAGTTATTTATAAGTTTACATATTTCACGGAGAAGCAATAATACACCATAAAGTACTACATTAATTTCCAAGACCAGAAAAAATACAGGATTTAATAAATAAAGAATCTTATTTATCTCTGATATTTTTATTTAAATTGATTTTTAATTCTGAGAATAGGTTTGCCCATAAAAAATCAAGGTTCATATTATATTTACCTTTCTGTGCAAGTGCCGAAATTAATTCTAATGTAAACTAACTTCAATGTTTTGCAATAAACATATTTATTTACATAAATAAACAAAATTTTCTACCTTGCTAAGTAAATCCATTTCGCTAAGCACTATTCACTATCAGTACAACTAAAGTATGCGCGTGCGCACAGAACACTCAAATGCGACTGGGCGCTAAAAGGGACCACCAGGCCGATAGCTTATCACCGGCCTATGACACTGTCATGGCCTTTGCTCTTGTTCGGCTGAAGACTACGTTACCATCCGAACCTAATCAGTAGAAACATGAAACATAATGAAAATGAAAAGTGTTTATTCAGTTTAGGTCCTTACAGAACACTTACGAATGTCAAATGAAGCTACCACTGGTTCGGACGGCAGTTTTCCACTGAGAAAAATAACTGATTGGAAGTCGGCAGTGGATGTCGTGGCGATGACTAACATAGACGTGGGCGAAATGCCAGTAATATTTTATTTTATTCATAGTAGGTAGTGCAGAGAGCGTCGGTGGCTCAATGGTGTGGACTATCGCCTTCCTGCCGGGAGGGCTGAGGTTTAAATACCGACACGTACCAATGTGTTTTCGAATTTTCGAAAATATATGTACGTTATCCGACGCTCTACGGTGAAGGAAAACATCTTGAGGAAACCTTCATGCACGCCTGCGAAGAGATTCGAAGGTTGTGTGTGAAGTCGTCCAATCCGCACTGGGCCCGCGTGGACGACTAAGGCCTAATCACCCTATACGGGTAGGTTCGTGCCCCTCAGTGGGGAAGTTTAATGAGCTGATGATGATGATGATGATGTAGTCCTATATTTATGCGTAATTTATAATTTTAAAGTATTATAATTTTATGTTCGGGAAAATCAATTTATAATTTTAATGTTGATCACATGTTTATTTTAATAACTCCAAAAAATAGAATTACTTGCATTAATTTAAAGTAATTTTATTTGTATTTTATCTTATTAATTTTTATTCAATGTCATAAAATAATAATAGTAAGCATATTTTTTAAATAGTATGGATTTTATTATTCAAAATAAATGATTAGAGTTTATTTGATTTGTGCTCTTGTTAAAGTATCCATGGAATTTATATCACAGAAGCACTGCAGTTCTCTCTCTATCTCTCTCGAAAACCTATTGAAAACCACTACTGGACATAGCTCTCCCACATTGTGCGCCAGATATCGCGGACCGGCGCTTTCCTGATCCAGTCTCCACCAACGACCTTTCCCAAGTCGTCGGACCATCGATCCGGGCATCCAACGCTACGAGAACAAGACAAGGTCTCCACTGCAGAACTCGTGTACAGAAGTAGTCATGATGATGGTGTTCAAATTTAAATTGTTAAATTTAGAAAAAAAATTAAGTAAACCTGAAATAAGGCACTTGCTTATAAAATTGTTACAAGTGTGAACTTTAAGTTATGTTCTTTTTTTCTTTTAAATAGACACCAGAATTACTACAAATATATGGTTTACAAAAAATATCAGCACTTTTATTTGTCTACATAAAATAATATTGATAAAAATTATAGAGAAAATGTTTGGTAATAATGATTATTTAAATAACATGGGTACAGTAAAGGTTATCATTGCAAAAAAATATATTTAGGAGCATGCTCATCTTGTATCTTAAATATATTCCTACAAGTCTTGTATCTAAAATTATTTATGAATTACCTGTACCTTATAACTAAATGCGTACATATAACACGACTATTGATGATTTTATGAACATAATGAAATATATTACATGCCAGTTATTTACAAAATCATCGGAATTAAAAATATAGTATAAAGTAGAAAAAGAGTTACCATAAATTAATTGACATAAAAAATATATTTTATTTGTACCATAAACCGAATAAAAAGCATGCAATAGGAGTCTTACCGCTGGCTTGAGCCTGTCTTCATTGTCCTGTAAGTTAGTAAGTAGATGCGTTAGTAAGCTAAGTCTGTAAAATAAATTTAGAAAATATGCTGACCCAAGTTATTTATCTCACTAAATAACTACCAAAATATTATATAAAACCAAATACATAAACAATAAATATAATGATGAAAACTTATATCATCTAAAAAGGTTGTCTATACTATATGTGTGTCATAGAAATTACAATGTTAGGGCATTTAATACTGAGCATACTTGAATGTAACAACATGCAGAAAGTATTTAAAGGTTGTTTGAAAGGAAGAAAGAAAAAAATCTTTATTAAAATAAATCTGTCACAGATACTTTTGAATCCTCAATTGTTATATTATTATATTTTTTAATGACTACCTGACTGTTTTGGTTCCTTTCTTACTAACCCATAGAGAATTAAAAACATTTGGCCATTTGTTATAAAGTTACATAAAGTTACCATTAAAGTATTCATATCATTTATTTACAATAGTCCTTAATACTAGTACATATGAATTCAATTCAAAAAATTAATATTTGTACCTTATCTTTCACAATGTTATTAATTTTTGAGTCTGAAATAAGCACTTATNATGTGCCTATGTCAACAACTTTAGATCTTCCTTAAAAAAACGTCACTTGATTTAAACCACAGATTTATACACTAAATCTGTGATTTAAACCTTGACTGCTTAGTTGAACAATAAACTAAAGTTAGTTTATTATTTATTGAAGCGTCATTATCATCATTAGTTCATTAACGTCCCCACTGAGACTACTGGTATAGGGTGATTAGGTCTTAGTCGTCCACGCGGGCCCAGTGCGGGTTGGACGACTTCACGCACAGACTTTTCTTCGCAGGCGTGCGCAGGTTTCCTCACGATGACTTCCTTCACCGTAAGAGCGTCGGATAAAGTATATATATTTTTCGAAAACACCGTATCCATGGCGGGATTTGTACCTCAATCCTCCGGTATGAGGGCGACAGTCCACACCATTGAGCCACCGACGCTCTATCTAAGCTTGACTGAGAGAAATTCCGAGCATAGCTCGCTCCATATTTAGTTTAATGGCTTCAAGTTTTTTTAAAGGTAAGGTAAATTAAACAAAGCTTATAAAACGACATTTATATTATAATTTAAATACATTTAGACAAAGTTCAATATTAATTATACATTATTTATGTAGGCAAGTAGGTATACAAAATATAGTCGCCACGTATATCCGAACAATTGAATTAAAAAAATATAAAGATAAATAATTGAAACTAGTGCTGTGAAAATACAATACCATGGAGAAAATAAATAGTTAATACTTTTGGTTGGTGAAGCTTAAAAAACCGGTTAAATAAACACAATATTAACTTCCTATTTCGTTGAATATATAATCATTATCTATGAATAGTCTGAATAGTGCGTGGCTCATGTTGAGACATAATTTGCAAAGTATTCAAATGAGTTTATAAAATTTTTAGGATGTGAGTGATGTGACCCATCTGCGGTCGGTCATTCCGAAAAAATATATATTAAGACTAGTGGCGTATAACAATTATTTATCTTTAAATAAGAATAGTACATAGGTACGTACGTAAGTAGGTACTTATATCACCATAGATAAATATAGTCTTTTCTAAAATTCAGTACTAAACTCCATTTCTATACATGTATATTAGATGTTGCTTAAATTGATTCTACCAGTCTCCAAATTGAGATCGGGCTTCAAGCCCCTTTTTATTTCTTTCCCTGTATCTTGTCTACATATACTATGCATTTCTTGTCTTCTTTCATTTAAAAAAAAAACATTTTAAAATGTTATACCTACTTTGATTTGATAATGAAACGTATTAATGAAATAAGTATTATTAGGTGATGATTTTTTGTTTAAATTAAACATGCCTCTACATCACACCCTTCTGGTAATTTAGGAAATATTTATTTCTATCATATTCTTTGAGAAATTATGAATATTCAGTACCTATTGTACGCGACATGGCAATCAGGGTATAACATGAGGCGCGGGGGAGCGGACACCCCGCACACCACACGTCACCCGCGCTCGTCTTAGTATTAGGGATGCACGAGCCCATATCGACCACTTTTATCGATTTAAATCTCGTTCACGTTCTTGTTTGTTTATTTTTTTAAATGACTTCGTCGCTTCCTAGTCCCGTATTATGTTTCTTACCATTTCGAGGGTTGGGGGTTCATCAACGTGAAAATCAATTAAATATTACTTGTTTGGCAATCAACAATGTTATTTATTTAAGTGTGGTCATGATTTTTATTTTAGTCATTTAACCTACTTTAATTAATGTAACTCTTATTATGTTGCATGGAAAATGACGATATTAACTGCGACCTAATAAGTGATGTCACAACACTAGGAAATTGCCATCTCAACGTGTCGCGTACCACATGATACCATAATGAATATTCCATTTGTAGACAATAATCTATATGTTTTATACATATACTAGATTCTAACATATATAACAGCTATAAACACGTGGAAATATAAAAATATCACTTAGCTAATTACAAATACTATAAAATACATAGGAAATACATAAGAGGTACAAGAAGGCGGAACCTGTATAAAAAGACAGGTTAGAAATTAAGATGTTTATGAGCTCATATAATATCAGACTTTATTTTTTTTTTATGAATTAACGATCGATACTGCTAATAATTTGTAGTTTTATAAAGAAAAAAATAATAAACCCAAAAATTTTCAAATTTTTTTTTTTAGAACTCTTGCATATTGTAAAAATAAATCGGTACAAAGCTCCGAACAATCGGTTGTATAGTAATAGATTGGTCCATAGAGTATATTACATGAAAACATTAATTTTTTTTTTCATTTTGTTCCATCCATGGAACTGATACTTCTTTACTATTAACGAAAGTACGAAATTTTAACGAAAAACTTATTACGTTGTTATAACATTGATATCATAAATATCGCAGTAGGTACCTATTTACAAAGTTTTGCAAAGACATCTGATTTGACAAGTTAGCATACTTATCATATTCATCATGCACTAATTCCCATCAATCTTAGAATTGAACTATGTTTCTCTCTTGCATGACCAGAGATTGTGAAAATTGAGTTTATACCAAGACACAATATGTAATATTTTAAAGTTTGGAAATTACAAAATACCTTATCACTAGAATAAATAATATTGACACACCAGTAAGCACTTAATAAACATAAACAAGCAAATAATAAACATACATAGACACCAAAATACAAATAACCGATTTGGTTTTTTTCACAAAGTAGGTACCGCTAAATATTTAACCCATTAAATAATAAATATAATAAAATAAATAAATTATTTTGGTCGTTTATAAAAAAAAAACGCAAAATTTTACCAGTACATATACTTCTACGTTGCATTACGAGAACACATCAGCATGTACTGGGACAGGAAGTTGTAATCTCTTGGTAATATTTCTGCATCGGTTATAGCCCAAGTAATATTTTCTACGTCGCAGAACCACAAACTAATTAGTGTAACAATTAATGACTACGGTTCCTCTAAAACTCTGGTAACTTTTCACTTAGCAGATGCGGTTGAAAAATGTTTTAAAAAGACTTGACGCCTAGAAAGGTGCGCGGACCAGATGGCCAATCCTTCGTTTTTCGTATTAAAATGTTGTGAATCCTAGCGGCGCCTCTTTCTATAATCTACAACAAGTCGCTCGCTGAAGGTGTGTTTTTTCCCTGTATTTGGAAAGAGGCTTTTAATTGTTCATTTTCAAATCAGAGACCGGTCTGGTGTAGCCAAATTATCGCCTGTGTCTATATTAAATGTCTTGAAAGGTGTTTGAGGCCTCAATATACCAATTTTATCTTGGCATGTTAAGGCACCCTTGATACCTCAGGCAACACGGTATTATTAAAGCCAGATCTTCAGAAAACAAATGGTGAGTTTTTGTCAGACTGGTGGATTCCCTGTAGATCTAGGACACCTGTCGGACGGTAATTTATAAACTGATTTCAGTAAGACGCGTTCGACAGGTGCGATCATAAAATTCTTATTAATAAACTTTCCCAATATGGTTCACAGGAATCTTTTGCTATTGGTGCAGATCTTTCTTGCTGGTCGCTCGTCAAAGGTTGTAGTGAACGGATATGAGTCCGAGTTCGTTTGAGGCATTCACCCGGAGTCCCAACAAGGATGCACCCTAGGCCCTTATTTTTTCAATAAATTTACATCATGACGTGGGGGTTCCTGTTTCCACATTCAAATTCACTTATATGCAGATGACCTTTATAAATTGAAAAAACAATTAAAGACAGGATGGAGACTGTGGTTGTACAATCTGATCTAGACAGATTCACCAATGTGGTGGGTCGTATTAATAGGTATGACCTTGTATTATAGAAATGTCATTTTATTCACATTATTTCTTCCCAGAGTAAAGGAGGTCTCATATATTTTGAATCAGACTTGAAACGGCAGAAAAGTGTTAAAGTTTGTTCATAGATCTTGTAGTCTGAATCCTGCGATTGGTTGGTTGTCGCTTCCGACATGTTCTGTGATAACACTCCAGTTTCATAAGCATGTCGACCAATTAGCAAGAAAAACTTTAAAGATGTTAGGCTTCATTATACGTAATTGTAGGGGTTTTAAAAAGGCTTCAAGCAAAATTGGCTGTTTTTAATTCGTGATAAGATCTAGCTGGAATACTGTTGTTGTGGCTTGGACTCCTTTACTACGTTATTCAATAACTTCGCATTGAAATCAATACAAAAACGATTTTTCTGGCACCGTCCTTTCAATGTGGAATGTGCTTAAGAACTTCCTTCATACGATTCTCGCCTTGAAGCATTTCAAAATCCTTAGTCTTGACAGGAGAAGACAGATGCTTGGATCACCTATTCTTGTATAAGCGGTTAGTGGGACATCTGGATTGCTCATGGGGGTGTTATTGCAGAGTAAATTTTCAATGTTGCCATATAACACAATAGGCTCGTTTGTCGAGATACCTACCATTTTAAGCAAAAAGCTCAAAAGTAATCTTGGGTCATTTCTCCCATTAACAGAATACAATCACAATTTAGTAATTTCGCGCTCGTCTGTAACATCCCAGTACAAAATATGAAATATGTCATTTTCACTGCGCAAATTTAAATCTTTGTTATTAGATGCATTTCGGTCAGGAAATTAGTCTTGTTTCACACATAATTAAATTAAATTTGTAATTGTTCAAACTTATGTAATTTTAAGTAATTTAATTAAAAGGCACATTAGTGCATGTCGTGCAGCCTTTAAGTTTTAACAGCGATTTGTTTATGTAATTAATAAGTTTTAATTGTGAATGATATCATACGCTTTGTTATGTTGTTGTCCTTAAATAAATAAATAAATAAATAAATAAATAAATATCTACTGACATTCAGCACACGCCATCTAGCCCAAGTTACGTTAAGCCTGTATTATTGGGTACTAAACAACTGATAAACATACATTATATTTTTTTTTTTTTGTAAATCATAACATATTATAGCATAGAAAACACCCCAGACGCATTACAAACAGACATGTTCATTGCACACTAAACGTTTTGTACTGCCCGGGGATCGAACCCGGAACCCTTGGTGTTGCGGCCGACCCTCGACCGCAACACCAAAATGGTCGTCAAACCGTCAAACAATGGTTTTGAATGCCGGACACCAATTACAATAGAATCTATTGTGTCTGGCACTTTGAGGCGTCATTGGCGGTTAAAGGGTTAAACAATGCAACGTAAACTTGTGAATTTAGTAGACACTATAGGTATTAGATAAACATATATTTTAACCTAAACCTAAATCTTTTCAAACTATCGGTGTGCAAAGTACAATGTAAAAAACGACATACATAAATCATAAACACCGTAAATAACGACATATTCATTGGTAGAATATTATCTACAATAATGTTATTTACAGAGATACTACAGTAGGCACATATAACACCAATTTACTACACATTTAGGTAAACAATATAAATAATGAAGTGGTGTAGGGTTGAACACACCCTTGTGCTCGTTAAATAAATAACGTTGGTACCCGAAAAATCACCGCCTTAAAAATAACTCCATATAACATGGAGACCTATCATTGTGATAATAGTTCTCAAATAAATATCACAAGAGCAAATTATAACTATTTTGTTAAAAGGTAAACAAATAATCATGAAAAAATACTTTTTTTTTTAATGCCAATATAAATTCGATGCAAATTTTTTTAATCGTTTACATTCGAACATCTCGGTGACAGAAAATTATACGCTCAAATAATTAACGTGGACGATAAATCTTCAGTGGGTAGAGCGGCGGTGACCTGTTTGTTAGTTCTTGTATTTGTATTTATCGCCAGGCGGGGGGCCCTGAGGCTTCGCCTCATCTCAGTCTGACGTCCACTGGAATAGGAAAAATAATATATTAAAAATGTTATAAACGACACAAAATATGGTACTGTGGTGGATACCTACTAAGACGAGTAGTATTTTAAAGTTCCGTTTAATAAATACATTTTTTATTAAGACCTTGTAATGTACCTAAACTTGTGTAATTATAGATCATCACAAACGGGAAAAAATTTAAATTAGCTGTCATAAAGATTTGTACCTAATTAACACAGCCCCCATAGCTAAATAATGGCATAAACTCCATTAATTTACAAAATAAATATAGATAGTAAATAATCAGGGCCGGATCTAGGGGGGGCAGACGGGGCAAACGTGCCCCGGGCGGCTACGGCAGGGGGCGGCCAACCGACTAATGGACCATTCATCATTATACTTGCCCGCGGAAATAAATAATAGTTACAAGTGCAATGGCCATAGAATACGACTGATAACCGGAGACGCGGCGTAGGGCAGTTACTGAACCATTACATTTTTGCATAGTTCTAAATAGGCGCCGCAGTCACGGCAGCAGGCGTGGTGCAGCTGCGATCTGAGGAATCGACGCAGGTATTACGAAAACTCTCTCGTCGATCTCTATACAGGGCAGCAGTGTATTATTTAAAGTTTACGTAGTTATTTCGTCTAAGTAATTGCTGCCAACTTAGCTGCTTTAAAAGCTATATCATTTTCATGATGACAGCTCAATTGAAAAGAAAAATAAAAAAAAACCATTAAGCCCTTTACTTGCAGTCAATGCGACACGTTTCTTAGAAAATATACAAAATACATTGGCAAAAAGCTTTTTCATCCATGTGATTCGAAAAGCTGGGCGAGTAGTCTTATTTTCATTATAGAATTAAATTGATTAATATCAATACAATAATTTGATAAATTGTACTTTTTAATGAATTGCTTTTTTGCCGAGGTTAGGATGGTATGAAACAAGCTTAAGCGTTATTAGACCGCCCGCTACGACGGATATACCGGCAGAGCTTTTGAAATAGGGGGACGCCAAGTGCTTAAGACCCTTCAGAAGCTTTTTAAATTCGGATCGGTGATGGTGCGACACCAAAGGTGAGGAGCAATGGCGTGTGGTGTTCTTCTTCAAGAAAGGTGATTCAAACGCTTTCCCTCTCTATTCAACCTATCGCAGTCCACTGTTGCCATTGGTCTATTTTGCGCAGATACACATATTCCGGTCCCTCCGTTTTTCTCATCCAGACTCCACCAGAAGCCGACTTTTCGCAGTGTGGTCCATCGGCCGGAGGGCGTCCTACGTAACGCTTGCCAAGACGCGGTCTCCGCTCCAGAACTCGTCTGCTCCACGGCCCATCGTTCCTGCGAACATTACCCCTGCCAACTTCAGTTCGCTAATCGGCGAACTAAAGCGGTAATTTTAGTTCTTTTTGCGGATAACTCATTTCTGGATTTTATGTATAAGAGTCTCCCAACAAGCACGCTACATCGCTCGGTTGAGTACTCTGAATTTCCTGAACCAATCCGCAGTCAGTGTCATGTCTGCATCTGCGTATGTTGGCTAATGGGTAGGACGTATTTCTCAAGAACTTTTGTCCTTAAGCGTTGCGAATCGTCGACGTGAAGATCTGATGTAACTTCCTGACGGCCGCCCCAGCCCAATGAATCCTCCTACTAGCTTCCCTTCCGAATTGTGCCGGTCAAGTTTTACGCCCAAGTAAACTTATCTTGGAACAATCTGGAGAAGGAGCCACGACGGCTTATTAGAGACGCTACCGTCTAATAATTTCTTCAAGAGAGCTTTATTCAACCTTCCTAGAGAACGCTTGTGGACCAGCGCTTCATGTAGTTCCCAGGTAGTGACGGTATTAAAGAGCTCACCTAATGTCCTAAGGATGGGTTGTCCACCGGTGTGTAGGAGTTCTGTCGGTAAACCGTCACCCAGGGGCCTTTCAGTTCTAGTTGCTTCAGTGCGGCATTAATTTCGCTAAACGTCATCATCCGGCATATCCTAACGTACAATGTGCCTTAGTAAGGGCACGTAGATCTTCGCTGTCTTCGGTCTGTACTGATCGAGCGCTCGACAAAGTCATAGAATTTCTCACTCTTCGCAGGATCTGTTGCGTAAATGTGAGTAGTTGGCCTCTGCTATATTAAGCTTCACCAGAATGCCTGCAAGTGGTTTTTTGGAAACTTTGGGCCCCCTGGTTCTCCTTAATAAGGGTCTAATTAACCCTTGTATTGAAAATAGTAGAATTCTCTGCGGAACGAGTTTTGGTATCCGCTTGGAGAGAGCCTAATATTCCCGGGTGATCGTTAAAGTCCAAAATTCATTATTTAAATTAGGCTTACAAAAATGCAATTATGAACGACAAAAACATCAAAAATTACATTACAAAAAACAAAATTTATTTCTTTTGAACTGTTCTTTTTAAGAGAGTCACGTGGTCTAAGGTTGTAATAAAAGCTCTTTTGTAGCACAAATATTGTATCAATGTCGGCAGCCGTACCCCACCAACGGTAGACCATACGACATTACATTAAAAAAATGACTAAATATAACTAATCTTGCCGTTTTTACATCTGTTACGAGTTATTTCTTAGATAAATTAAAAGCTTCTTGACGAATTAACGACCATCTACATATTGTGCCAGCATCTTCAAGTTTATTCTCCAGAGTCATTATGATCCGTGCTGCGCGATATGTTTGAACGATTTCCAGCCCCAACAAGCCGGGTTCCCTCAAAGGCTTAGCACCATAGACTACATATTACATACGCTGTGGCAGGTTATACAGAACAGAGCGGAGAGTATAACTGACCATTATGTTGGCGTTTGTGAACATGAGAAAGCCTTCGATTCGATCGAGACTTGGGCTGGGTTTCATTTCTCCAACGGTGGCCTGACTGACTATTGCTATAGTGAGATTGTTGAGCATGTTGTACGAGAGCGCGTACATGTCAGGCCGATACAGAAGAGCTTACCATTGGCTTATCATTGGCACCGAGGAGAAACAAGAGATGTAATGATCTCTGAAACTGATCACTAGCTGCGTAAAAAGTTGCAGCTTTGTCTAGAAACAAATGTCAATCAATTGAGGACCTATATATAAATTAGTGAATGATATAGGATGAGAAAAGGTAAAAATAAATAAAGAGGGCGGGGGCGGGCATTTCTAATTTGTTGCCCCACCCAAAAAAAATTGAAGATCCGGCCCTGGTAATAATCATTTTTGAAAGAAGAACACGTTATTAGTTTGAACTATAATACTTTCAAATTCAGGATTTAGATAGTGTCAATCGGATGAGGTCTCGTTGTTTACAAATTGGATGACGTCAAAAATAGTCCACAGCGTTTTATAGGTACCTGTCAAATAATAAAATCTGAAATCCACCTAAATTTGAATTTTAAAATATTCAACTTGCGCTTAAAATAATTGAAAGTGCTATATTTCTTAACTAAGTACTCCAAAAAATATTTGTTATGTAACTAGTTATTATGAGGCAAGTAGCCTATTATTTCTCCCTATATAACAAATATATTATCATGAATATACCCTCAAAGTAGCCCCGCCTCCCTTCTGCAACTCTTGCTCGCGCTTCTCCATTTCCTCAGCGCGCTGCTGCATACGCTGGAACTTGGCCGGGTCCTTCACACCTCGCGCCACAAGTTCAGCCTGACGCCTTTCAGCCGCCTCGGCTTGTTGACGCCTTCTCGTCTCCTATAGAATACCATAAATCGCAAATTAAGATTATACTTAAACAAATATATCGTTTATTTCATAGGTAGGCAAACAGGTAGGGAGTGTTCAAGTATTCCGTAAAGCAATTTTCTGGTAATAAAGGGAAATTGTCTGATAAAGCGTTAACAGTACATAGCAGTACAAGGCGTAGAGGGGGATTCAACCAACTTGTTATATAACTTTTTTTCAATAATAAAATAGGTACCTAATTAGAAACTTTTACATCGTCCCTATTAGTATAACTATGATCTACAGGAATCTAGAAGTATGTATTTCCAATATCCGCCCTTGGACTTTCATAACTTCAAATAAGCAAGATGTCTCTATATCCATTATTGACCATGGCAATGTGTTGCCTCACCCTAAAATAGGAAATACACACCTAGGAATATTCCAGTGATTTCTACGTACCTAATATACTTACAAAGCTGTCAGTCCAAAAATATTATAAAATATATACATATTGTACATCCAACAGTTATTCATCATCATCAGCATACTCCTGTCCACTGCTGAACAAAGGCATCTCCATTATTATGCCACATAGATTTGACCTTCTTTTTTCGCTTTCTTTTATTTAATATTTAAATAAAATAATTAAAGGTTTTAATAAATAAATGATTTTTGTATAATTAAATTTCTTATTGTTTTAATTAAGACACAAAAATAAAATTTTTGTGGCAACTCGCATGGGTGGTAGAGTAAGATAGTATTATTAATTAAACATTTAAGTTCAATTGGTAATACTTCCACTAGTTAAGCTAACACTGTAATAAAAGTGGTGTCTAATTGTAATTCCTTTTATGCATTAGCAATAAGGTTAAAATTTATGTTAAATAAAGGTATAATGCATAGATGTAAGTAGACCAATAAATAAAATAAAATAAAATATTTATAACCAGTTTGTAAATGTTTATAAATGTCATACATTCTATGTATCAAAAATGTGAATACTTAATACAAGTAGGCATTTTATGAATGTGTTGTCCTCTGCATACTTTGACAAACCTTTTAATTAACTTAAAAATAAAACATTTATGTGAGTGAATATTTACATTTTGTGGGTTGGTTGATGCATGGATTGTAAGATTTACTATGAAGTACTTTAATAAGGTTTGTGCAAATGTAAAGATGTGTGTCACCTGATTACAAGCCATGTCAAGATAAAGTCAGATAAATAAGCAAGCAGACAAACCATGATTTTACAACATGAATAACACTTCTTGGGAGTTTAACCCCCTTTACTTATTCCTGATAGCATATAAATAGTAAATTTACATAAATAAATAAATGTATTGAACCTACATTTTTAATATTCAGCTACAAAGGTGAACTAAGTATATGATAGAAGTAAAGTTTAGAATAGAATAGAAAGTGTATATAGTTTATGGTACCTTATTTCTCTGAATACTTTTGGCAGTTGGTACATCTAAGAGACTGGTACTTTGTAATGAGAGCTGTCGTTTGTAGCTTACTAATTAATCTTGTTGCTTTTCTATTAAGCATAGTATTAGTGTATAAACATAGGTAGACAATATTACAAAATAAATGTAAGACTTTTCTAAATAAATCTTTGCAGTCGTAAGCCGTTCAAAATTTTATGAATACAAAGTTTGTTTCCAAGATTATTATTTCATATTACATTTGTTGCATTAGTTAAATAAATTTGTATTTATAAATTTAGGATTCATGATTAATGAATGCAAAGCCAATTATATACAATATAATTAATGTAGCTACATATGTATTTTCATGATACAATTATAAAGTGCTAAAATGAATTCAAAAAGTAAAAATGAAGATTTTTTTAAAAGTAATAATACAAAAAATAAAACATTGTTACTCTAAAACTTACAGCATCAGGTGTTAACACGTCGGTAGCGGAAGGCCTACAACAGGATGTAAAAATCCCCATGTTTCGAAATAAATTTAAATTCTCACGTAATTAAGCAATATTAAAAATGTATACATCACTTCTTATCACTATCACCATACGTCACAAATATTGCCAATTGACATTTAAATTGTCAAATTAGTGATGTGTCATCCGATTATGCCAACTTTCAATTAAAAACAATTGAAAATAAATGCGCTCGC
>PQWD01003506.1:0-22589 GCA_019425675.1 Leucinodes orbonalis
TTATGGTAAGACGACACGAGATTATTAATTTTATTTCACTCAAAATTACTGTAGATGGAAATAGCCTGAGGAATTACTTTTCGTAAACCATGAAATAACATTATTGAAATTTTAAAAACCTAACACAAGCAACAATAAGGTAGCGGTCCAATCGTCGTAAATAAGTTCTACTTATTCAACCTATCGCAGTCCACGGCTGGACATACGTCTCCCCCATTTTGCGCCAGAATCCCGTCCTCCGCTCCTCATCCAGCCGCCACCAGCGACCTTTCGCAAGTCGTCGTCCTCGGCCGGAGGCGTCCTACGCTCGCTTGCCGAGACGCGGTCCCACTCCAGAACTCGTCTGCTCCCAACGCCATCGGTCTACGACATACGTGACCAGCCCATGCCACTTTCAACTTAGCGATCGGCGGCTATGTCGGAACTTTAGTTTCTTACGATAAATCATTTCTGATCTTATCCCTAAGAGAGACCCCAAGCATAGCTCGCTCCATTGCGCGTTGGGTGACTTTGAACTTGTGAACCAATCCCGCAAGTTAATAAGTTCTATTTATTACGAAATTGAAACAATTCAACAAAGAGTTGAAGACATTGATAGCAGAACTACATAAAATAAAGCTATTTTTACTGTAACGATATCGTTATATATATACCTGAGCTATGTAAATGAAGCACCAAAATTATATTAAGTAATACGTATGTATCGGAGTCATGGCTTTTCTAATTATCAAAAGCTCAAATGCAATTAATGATAAGAAAAAGCAAGAACTTTTTAAAATAAAACGTTATCATATTAAATATGTAGGTACTTAAATAAAGTCACCGAATTATGTCTATTCTATGGGTTTGTTATAACTTTGTGTATAGTGTTTACCAGGTGATGGTTTACAATTATGTACGTTTATAAAACTAAAGAAATAAAATCAACAAAATATAAGCACCTTCATGGGACATAAAAGCACCAGTAAAGATATGGAGGGTTACTGCGAGTTAGTTATTGACAATACCTTTTACGTCTGTCTTTATAAAATAATAAAAATATATAAATAAAATTTTATTTTCATTTTGAAAGAACCTGTTTGATACCTCAAGCTTATACTATAATGATAATGGAAAAAAAAATCTGACTGTTATACTAATATTGTACAGAAAAAATATTTTAGTGTTTGTATGTATTGAATAAGCTGCTAAACAAAAGCACCACTTTCAAACATTTCACTTGTGTACAATCAGACACATAGTTTGCACATCAAAAACATAGATGAAGCAAGGAAGACAGTGCGCAATTTTTTCGTTCACTAGTTTATATTCTGAACATCTCGAGCTGTTCATCAGACTTTGGAAACGACTTAAATCGTGCTACGTTCATATAACGGCACCAGTATGCGCTAAGTCGCTTAAGCCGTCGATGGGAAACTTGTATAACAAAAAGATGGTGATCCTTGCCAAAACTACAAATAATAAATGACACAAAAGAAGACTTCTCTTTCTCTACACAAAAAGCATTATCTTTATTTTAAAAAAAAATACTAAGCTATTTTTTATTGCTTACTTTTCGAACGTTTTCAAAGTTCGTAATTTATTTTAAATATTCTAGGTACACATAGCGACTATCACTGAAACTTCAAGTAAGTATAGAAGATAAGTGTAATTTAAAATTAATAATAACAGTACCAAAAAGTAATATCACACATCAATTGATCTCAAAAGATATATATATTGAAACAAGCGCATGAAAATTAGGGTAGCCACCTTGATTTGTAGAAAAATATTATATTTTAAAGCAATGAAAATCTTTAGTACATTTGGGAAATTCAAAAAAAATAGTAGTAGGTAAGTACCATGTTTTTCATTAATCTCAGCTTTGGCTTGCAGTGCTTGATTACTTTAGTAATAATCATGGGAAACTAAATTCAAAATAATTTAATAATCGAAGCCTTTTCCCCTATTACTCGGTTTAAAGGCCCGAAAACTAAATACCGTAGAAAAAACATTAATTTTGGAGTATATTATTATTATTTAATAGTTAAATCGCCTCAATTATACGACGCAATTTGATATAGTACGGGTGGAAACCCTAAAGAAATGCACTGTTCAAGTCATATTTTTTTGATTTATAATTTTGTATTCATATTTATCTGCTTACTAAATACAATCTCTCACTTCAAGACACAGGACCGTTATTGGAAAACACATCGAGTTATAATTCAAAAAACTTAATAGATAATTCCTATATGATAATCCTACTTTCATTGCTAAATCTTCAAACATCAAAGCAAAACAATATGGTACATACAAAAATATAACTCCATAAGTATTCTATTTTCTTTTAAAGGAAATAAATATCAATTCTCTACGAATTAACATAAATACGTATTTACAACTATACGCGCGTTGGAAAAATGGCTCAAGTCACTAGAGAGTGACTCATTAGAGACTTAAAAATATAATTTCTTACATTACGTAAACCCTCTACGATTGGCTTGACCGAATGTGCATAAAATATGCAATTTCTCACCTTACCCTAGAACGTTTTCAACGTTTAATATAAAAATTACTTGAAACTAATATTTACAAAAACATACAGGGCCCATCTGTGAATCGGAGCATTGCTTTACTTTATGGCTGCAAATGGACGAATAATTTGCCTCATAACATTCAAACTTGTGATATAATATAAAAAATATAATCAATTTATTAATAATGTCCAGTCGCGGATGAAAAATCCTCTTTAAAGACTTATATCAAGATTGTATAACTCAAATTCAAATATCAACCTAAAATAGACTTTCGTAGGCACACACATTTTGCTATATAACGGACGAACGAGTCCCATAACCGCTTTATGTCCCTATACATCGCTATTTCTCACAACAAAACAGTAAACGGTCAATGACCAAAATATTTATATACATTCACATAGCTACTTAGAGTCTATCACTCAACACTCCTTCACAACTATTACCAGCATACAGATATATATAACAGTTCAAAACACCCTTAATTTTGTAATAAAGTACTTTACTATTACAATACACTTAATAAGACGCGTCGTGAACATTCGAACGCCGACAAAGACACATTTTCTTTATTGCCAAAAGAACGATTCAAACTAAAACAGACTCATGTTGTATAGTGTTTAGGAGCAAAGAGTAGTGTACCAAATATCGTATTATATAACATGACAGGACGGCGACCGACCAATACCGGCACAGGAAGAAGACGCACGATGCGTAGATTATACCGATTGGTCGATTTCATTTCCTATGTTTCCTATAATTCGTCTACCACATAATAATGTGTACATCGACGAGTCTTAATTAACATGTACTTCTTTGATAATAAGGGTATTTTTAGACTTCTATAAAAGACTGTATTTCAAGAAAACAACCCTGGAAAGTCATTTTCTATAGAACTACATGATAAAGCCGACTGCACAGAGTACAGATTATAACTTTATACGTCAAAGGAGCTGACCACAGTCCGCAATTTAATCAAATAGAAGTATCTTTCAAAATTTTGCTAATGTACCTTTTATTGTGATACACGTACTACAAGCGAATACCCTAACAACAAATCACAGAAAGCAACTACGTTTCATTGAACATTCGACTAAGCTTTCTATAACACCTATTTGTAATGCAAAATATGTTATATGGATTAAAATTTCGAATCTTCTAACATTGAATGGATACCAGGATATCTATCTAACATTTAATGGATAGAAGTTATATAAATTTTTATTAACCTCAAATGAGCTTCCCATTTGTTCCCACCATATTGCACTTTCAAGAAATCCGATATTTATTACAAACTTATCATTCAAAACACGTATAGCAACAATCAGATATGCCATTCAAGTCTTAACACTCAACCAGAAAGCTGGACGCTTAAAATGAGCATAGTTCAGAGAATCTTATCGATAAATATATTTTTCAAAAATTTGTAAACCCAACTAAGCTCACAGAGCGCTATTTAAACATTAATAAGTTTAAAATTGCAGATTTTTTTACATAGAACTACTGTAAAAATAGTTTTGTAACTAACGATTAGCCATGGCATTAAAAGATTATTTACAGATGTTTCCCAAATATCAAATGACATATACGAGTTATATATTTTATGTCTGTCGCCAAAATACGCCCGATCAGGGGTTACGGGCTGGGTTGTACCGGCGTGTAACATTCGAAGGTGATTTACAATATTTGTCATATATCAAGTGACAGATACTAGTTTTAATTTAATGTCAAATGGCGCCACTGTCGCCAAAATACGCGCGATAAGGCGTAACAGACTGAGCGTGTATTACCGTGGTGATATTACGTAACCGTTCAGTTCATCTTTAATGGCGTGTTCTATATTCTATCAAATTGAGGCGTTCACCTCGCACTGGGGGAGTTAGACTCGGGCCCGTCGTGGTACTCGTGGAAACATGGCACGATGCAGAGATTGGTGCGGCACTCCGGGCAGTGGTACTGGGTCTTGCGGCGGAGGATACGCCCGCACTCGTCCACTGTGTTCCAGCAAAAGTTGCAGCTGAGCGGGGGTCCTGGGAATATAAAATACATATCCACTGACATTCACACAGCGCCATCTAGCGCCATGTTAAGTGTGAAGTCTGTATCATGGGTACTAAACAACGGATACACATACTTATATATTTTTTTGTAAATACATACATATTATACATAGATAACACCCAGACCATTACAAACAGACATGTTCATGCACACAAATGTATGTAGTGTCCGGGGATCGAACCCGGAACCCTTGGTGTTGCCGCCGACGTCTCAACCGCTACACCAAATGGGTCGTCGTATTTTTTATGACTTTAACACTAAGTGTAGACTCGATACTGAGTGGTCTAGGTAGGTACCACCGCAATGACAGATATCGTCCCGTGAAATGGGAGTGTGTTGCACTTTTGTGTTCCATGAGGCACTATAACTAGTAAAATTACCGGGTATATAAAACATATCATCTGTTGTCTCTGGTGTCTGGCGCAGTGCGGCACTGATTAAGAATAATAACTGTCTATCAGTCGTTGGTCTTCACCAATGCCGCTATGTCATGGTCGCGTATCACTTACCATCAAGTGAGCGTCTTGACCGTCCTGTACACTTCAACATAAAAAAAACTTTAACATCAGCTATCTGCCAAAAAAGTCTGGTCCAAATCGGTCCAACGGTTTCAGAGATTAACCGGAACAAACAGACAGACAGACTATTTTTTTAAAACTGTTATTTTGGTATATGTATATGTACCGTATATTCAAATGCATGAAGTAAAATTTTTATCTCAATATTACAGACATGGACAACGAGCGATGGAGAGGGCTATGCTTGGGGTTTCTCTACGAGTTCAAATTAGAAATGAGGAGATCCGTAGAATAACTAAGGTCACCGACATAGTCACTCGCATTACCAAGCTTAAGTGGCAATGGGCAGGGCACATAATCCGAAGAACCGATGGCCGTTGGGGCCGGAAGGTTCTCGAATGGAGACCGCGTACCGGCAAGCGCAGCGTGGGACGGCCGCCCACAAGATGGTCAGATGACCTAAGAAACTTCTGACAGGTCGGCGTGGAAGTTATTGGGGGAGGCCTATATTCAGCAGTGGACATTATGTGGCTGAAATGATGATGATGATGATGATGATTACAGACATTCCAAATTTTTATTTATATGTAATAAATTATTATATGAATTTTAAATCGAATAGTTAAGACGAATGCGTCACTTTTCCTATTACTGGTTGGTATGAGTGTAGTGTGTGTAAGCAACCTCCCTCACACATAGGTATAAGTTAGTATAAAAGAATAGTTATAAGTTATAGTACATTAATTATACATCGGAATCACTCAATACATAGTTTTATTCAATCACCCGATCCCCACATTGCAACAGTATAGTACGTTTACCTATACAAAAGAGTACCATTTTGTACTCTTTTGTTTAGGTAAATGTACGCTCATTCGAAATATAAGTATGTATGTGTGCTGTCGCTGCATTCGGAACACTTTTTTCGATTGTTTTGTGAGCATATCACGAATCTATACTTTTTACATCATTGAGTGCGTCTATCAATAGTTACCTGCCCTCACAGCTGGCGTATGGCTCGCCCGCTGCGCTTGCGGCGCCTCGGCCGCAGTCTCGCTGGACGTCGACGGCTGTCGGTCGATCACGGTCACAGCGCGTATCAGCAACGACCCCACCTCGTGCTCTTGCGTTCGCGACCGACGGTTCTGCCGATACGAGCATCATGTATATTATCATCAGCTCAATATACGTCCCCACATTGGCCTGCACTCTATGCAAATAAGCAGTGCATACACTGTGCGTCCAGACCACCCGAAAAATCGCCATCATATTAAATGATTACCACTTATTCGCCCATTTTCCTCTGCAGATTTGAAACCATAGGCGATCTGCTGTCATCAACAGCACTCAATTTGAAAAAAAAATGAAAATTATTTATGGTTATTGCGAGACCTATGCCGAGTAGTGGTGAACTGCGACGGGTACAATTGCTAAATGTAAAGTTTTAAGAGCGTGGGTGTCTCAATGGTGTGGACTGTTGCCTTCCGCTCTGGAGAGTGCAGGTTCAAATCCCACCACGTACCAATGTCTTTTCGAATTTTCGAAATATATATACGTTATCCGACGTTCTTACGTTGAGACAAATATCGTGAAGAAAGTTACACGCCTGCGAAGAGATTCAAAGATTGTGCGTCGACCAATCCGCACTGGGCCCGCATGGACAACTAAGGCCTATACACTGTATACGGTAGTCTCGTGCCCCTCAGTGGGGACAGACAGAAAGTTACCTTATTCGGATACTGTGGGTAGGATTCGTGCTTCTGCAAGTGAGGCGTGGGCGCGGAGACCGCCGGCGACGGCTCGGAGCTCTGCTTCCTCACCTCCCTCTCGTCCGGCACCCGGCTCTGACGCTTGAACAGTTTCGATCGACGGACTCGTAATCCACCCTCCACGTATACTACTGGCACACCTGGATTTGTAATCATAACATTTTTTTTTTTACTAGGTGGTAGACTCGATACTGAGTCGTCGAGGTAGGTACCACCGCAGTGCCAAATATCGTCCTGTGAAACAGGAGTGTTATGCACTTGTGTTTCGGGATGAGGGCACTGAAGCTAGTGAAATTACTGTGTATGAGACCTAACATCTGTCGTCTCGGGTGTCGGGCGCAGTGCGGATGAAGGATAATAACTGTCTATCAGTTGTTGGTCTCCTTCAATGCCGCCGTGTCATAGGTGTATCACTTACCATCAGGTGAGCATCCCGACCGTCCTGTACACTTACAACATAAAAATGTGCATGTATGCATATTAGTATTTTTAATATAGTCCATGTCCATGTGTCCATTAATATGAATGTTATTATTTTGATTTGAAGTACAAAATCTTGGCTACTTTTTTTTCGAATTTACTTGGCTATTTTTGAGATATTAGAAAAACATTCATAGTCGTGCCAGAAAATACCTACAACACGCTTCCGATGTCTAAATAAATGTTTAATTTTTTGTGTAATATGTATTTCTTCATCTATCTGAAATAAGCGATTTGATTTCAATTGGTTTAACAATTTCTTATAATTAAAATTCAAGTTCTAAAATGTTTCATTTAAAACCTATTTAAAAAAATACTGTAGTCAATTTATTGGTTGATTTTTCAAAAAAAATTTTTTTAATTAGAAAAACCTCCTTAAGCAATATTGAAAACTCAACTACCTACACTAAGGCTCAGAATTCGATTCTCGTGCTGTACAAACATGTTGTACATGTTAATTATAAAAATATTTAGATATGAATTGAGGTTCTTGTAATATAATATAATATCAAGCCTCCCTTTTAAAGAGCACCTAAGCTTTGCTAGGGTATTTTTATTGATAACTATAAGAGAAAAAAAGTTAAGTTTATAGGTTTGATTAAAAAAATATTATATTTGATAGTGAAAGGTATTATTAGACCATATCGTGGGATGACGCTTTGTTTTATTACAATATAAAAATAACGGGTGATGAAATAAAAAGAACCATAATACAAAATAACCAAATGATTTATTATCTATTTTGGTATAGAACAATCATTGAGTGCTACGCACAATTCACGAATTAATCTGACGAATATAATTGCTTATTCATATAACCTGTATAGTAATTATAATTAAAAATGACGCAACAATACGCCATATTATAAAAACACATTTGCTAAATGGAACACTAGGGTATAATTATTTGTGAGTTTCCTACGCTTCTCACTGCGGGGCGCTTTTTGGATGATATGACAACACTGGTTGTTAAATGTGATGAAATATTGGTGTTTGTCATTCATGCCAATAAGAGAACCGCTTTTAAGCAACACAACTTAGCTCGGGAAGGCACTCGGAAAACTCCAAACTTCCTTAGTTTAAAAAATATCTTAAAAATAAATTATTTTAAAAAATCACTGTTACTTTTGATAGGTTCAAAAAGAGGTCCAATTAGAGATCTCTGTGAGAAGCGTATACATAGGGTAAATTCAACATACAGATATCCTGAAAACACATGTGTTTGTGTTAAAAATTTGTGTATAACGTAACTACACTACATCAATTGTATGTGGTAACAATACTTAGTCGAAAGCGCGCGCTTTCGCTCTCCACTGACCTTTACATGTTAATCATTAACTATTATATTTTAAAAGTAAACGCAATATATAAAATCAATGCATTACGCAATATCATAATGGCACTGAAATACTATATGTAAATGACAATTAAACCATAAAAATAATAATAATAAAAGACTTATACATTTTTCCATGATTCACGTTTCTGTTAGCAGTCTTCGTCACTTATTCCCAACTTGTGATTGTATGTGGTACACTATACTATACTTTATCATCTATATACACATTATATTTACAGCTCTCAGCGCCAGTTAGCGTAGCAGCTATGTTGCTTCAGTACATACTATTATCCCCTTATATGTTGTTACATTAAAAAATCAGTCCAAAAATTATAAGAGATCGTGAGAAAAAAAAATGAAAGCATCGTTGTAAATGTAATCACATAGAAATATATAATAATCCTTATAGCAATAGAAATTAAAAATAATACTTCTAAGTGCCAATATTTTTTATATATATAACACCTAAGTGCGCATGTTTATTTTAAAACATGTGTTTGTTTGTGTGAAATAACTTTCATTCTAAACTTAACTATCAGATCAGAGGCACGCGCACGTAGGTATCCTAAAACTAATCTAGCACTAAACCGCTTTCTATTGCCTTAGAATGTTTAATCTATTATTAAAACCAGACAATACCTTTCATTAGGCTGGTAGGTAATAGTGGTAATCAAATATACATAACTAAAAAAACTAATTACTGTACAAAGAATCATAAGTTATTTCAGAGGTTGACTTTACAGTGTTTACATTGACCGTAGTCGTCACCATCATTATCATTGTCATAAGTTTAAATCATAACAAAAAAATAACGTCAACCAATCATCAGATCATTGTTTTCATGTGATGTCTTAATATGATGTGATGTTATGATTTAGGACCAATCATCAATTAAGTTTCCAAAATATTTAATAAATAAATATTTAAAAAAAATGCAATTTGCATAAAATGGTCCGCCTATATTGATATGTTTTTGTTTGTGTTTGTTTTATTAAATGTCATTGTTTAAAAAAACATAAAAGAAATGATCCTCATTGCTGATCGATAATCAGACTTGATGCAATTTACTTAGTAAATGCAATAACTTAGTAAACCATCAGTTTAGCATGCACTGCACATTTGCATATAAGGTGTGCACTCACTGATTATGACCAAAATTTACAAGTTACCAGCAACATGACTCCATGTTGGGCGCGGTTTCATTGAACGTATTCACTTTTGCTATAGTGACACGAAACGCTTTAGAGTTCATATAATTTGTCCTGCCTTTAAACTAACTATATTATACTATTGACTGTATTGAACAACGTAAACTACTTATCTAGGTATAAGCGGTACAAAACTTTAAACTTGAACTGTTATGGAAGCCAATAAGACAGCAACATTATAATTACCAATCATTAAAATTTGCACATCATTAACGGCGTTTTATTTTTCATTAAACTATCAATATTTTAGAATATACATCAACAGTTTGTTTGTGGGAAAATTTAATTCAGATTTTATTAAAATTTAATATTTCCTTTATCTTGATACCGAGGTAATGAACTACGTTAAAGCTAAGTTTTAGCTTATGTAACACAAGAATTAAATTTCGGGAAAATTCTCAAAGTTCTGAATAAGTGTAAAAAACTCAAACCATATATAATCAAATAAGTTAAATGTTGTAAACCGCATCATGCATTAATAATATGAATATGAATAAATGCGTGCTTAATTGATACAGAACGTTCAACAGACACAAGGTCTGTCGCATCTATGTTAGTTTCGATCTTTGACGCGTAATAACAAAGGAAACAAACAAATCATTGCCTGTGCTACTTTATAAATCAACAATAGACAAAGGCCCGTATTCAAAAACAAGACTCAAACAATAATCTTTACTGAAATATAGTTAGAAAGGGTTGCCACTATTTATTTATATAGCGCTATCTCTTTCTCTCACAATTGGACGTATTTACGCAAAACGGACCAACCAGAAAGAGGTCAAAAATGAGTTAAGTATACCAAACTGGTCTCTGGGGTGTAAATTAGCCTTTAGTATAAATACCATCAACAATATATACATATTTAACATATTAATCGTTGGTCGTTACCATGCCACATGTATGGCCCTTACGTTTTTAAGTTACTCAAAAGCGACTCGGTCTCCTTGGGTTCATATAGAGAAATATCCATTCAAAAAGAACGACCTCAAGATAATATATCAAATTAAATCCAATACATTTGAATCCTTTTTGATAATATATACTTATTATACAGTAACTAATGTGCAAATAAAACTTAAACTTCAAACTCCAATATGCGCACACTTGTCCGGATGCTTCGATCACTTAACTTTCACTACACTGAATTTGAAGAGTTTGAGCACTTTAACCCATTTTTTTGCGCGGAGCGACATGTGTTTTGTGGCGCTATTGGTTATTTCTCTCATTTAATGGGTTGGATCCTTTTTGTGTAAATACGTCCAATTTAAGTAAAAATCAACGTTGTGTCACATTCTACAATACGGGCCGAAATGTTGTCTATGACACATGTCTGTCATAATGCATCTATACTACTGAATACGCACAGTGTGCTTATTCCAAAGTGCGTTTACGTTACTATGTATCGTTAAAACAATTATTGCTTTTCAATTATTAAAAACTAGCTTTACAATGGTCCCCTACCGGAGGTATTTAAAATCAATTCACATGTTCCGGCAAATGATATTAAACGTTTGCTGTACAAATATAAAAATACTCGATATTTCATTTGTATCCAACGACAAAGCTAAAATGGCAGTTTGTTAACACGTTTATAACAGCGGAGCACTATATTACTGCAAAGCCTATTCTATATGAACATGTAACTACATTTATATACATCGTATAACATACATAAGTATGTATGTAATATATGTATAATTACATACATAAGTATGTACTAGTACATTATTTAATCACTGCAACATGGCATGGCTTGGATTATTTAACAGTACACTTGCAAAAGCTATGCACATTTATTCGCATAGCCTGAACCAATTCACTTGTTTCCAGCTTAACAATATAACACCTAATAGATGACAATTCTACAAATTCACTTGACATTACACTTTACAATCCAACTGGAAATTTGGTATTCCGGTACAGCTTTAATATTAATGGATTAAAATGATAGTTGTATGTAATGAATTGTCTAATGGTGCTACTAATTAAAACATAACGAATGTGGGCAAAAGTTTACTATTGATAGATAAACAAATTAACTAGATGCACACGTATAATTATTGTTATATTTATAACATACAATTATTCATTTCAATTTTGACCTTAAAGCGTCACAGAAAAGGTACAAAATCACGTCGCTCGCTTCATGACATAGTAGTGCGAGCAACGTGATTATTAATGAAAATTCTGCCCAACTGACGCGATAATTTCGCCGCGGTCACTTTTTGAGTGAGATTGTGCAGGTAGTTAGTTTTTTGTTCATCCAGATCTAGACTGAGACACAATAACGATTCTATTAGCGCATTTTAATATTACTGGAATTGAGATATATCCGCTTTGTCACATTATATAACAAGTTATTATACATATTCATAATAATACTACGCGTACAAAGCATAGCTAACACATATATAATTATCGACACTTAGTAACGTAGACGTTTCTGTGATACTGTTGTGATGTGTGTTAAACCTAACATTACCTTAGCACAAGATTTGTACACTAAATCACATCTTTCATTATGTGTCCATACATTATTATCTAAACATTCAACTGTATTACATTATATTAGAAAAAAAATAGCTAAAATTATTCACAATGTATAAATGCACAAATTAAACAATACTGGTGTGTTAAGTGGTTACTATTGACCGTGACTTGGTACTCGAGATATTGATCTGCATTAGTGTTGCCCTACGGTATTTGGGCAAAGGTATCGATAAAGCTATCGATACTATCGATAAATACTACTGACAACTAGAATTGAATGCATCAATACTGTTGATGGTGGCTATTGCAAAAACTATCGATACAATATCGATGGGCTTATCGATATCATAATGATTTTCAAGGTAACTATCGATAGCTCGGCTACACTGATACGCACATATTTAGTAAAAGCCAACCAGACTGAAAATTGAAATTGTTATTGAAATTGAAATTGAAAAATGCTTTATTGAAATAAATCTTTACAGATACTTTTGAATCGTCAAAACAGTATATAATTTTTTTTTATATCTAATGACTCTACCACCGGTTCGTGAAACTTAAGACTATATTGAAGATTGCAGTCAACTGTATGATTTCAAAAAAATATCTTTGTATTCGACTATTGTCTTAATTACAACATATATAAAATAATAAAGCCATATAATAATACCCATTTTGAAATTATTTATTTAACCTCTCAAAGTACTATAAAAACTATTTTAAGTTTAAAAGACGTGCATTTAAATGCAAAAAAAACGACACTTTTGGTGTACATCATTTCATAGTAAACATTTTATTAATCAGTCATTAACCATAGACTATTGTCGGTGTTTAACTAAATGTGTGCGCATCACTATATGTTATATATATTAAATAAAACTATGACTGAGATTAAAATTAATAGGCCGAGGTTCATACAAGTACAGAACTCAGTACCGACTGTAAAATAGTCAAACATATATGACGTGTTTATACCGGTAGATTATATTTTATCCCATGCCATAAACCTAAGTCTCACTGGTTAAGTTACAAATAATTGTATGAAACTACATAGGGAGCAATACTTTTTACATATAAATTACTTACACATGCATGTGATGTTTATCAGAAATCCTTTAAGGTTTATTTCGTATTAAAATTTTCGAATTTCATTAATCATAAAACTAAAATATATCATTAAAACAGATTGTTAGTGATTGCACTAATTTTATCTCCGAATCATTAAGTAGTTTAGGCGTTTTGAGATGCATTAACTCAATAATACAAAGCAATTAACACTTTTTGAGATTGAAAATAACCCGTTTGACACTAAATTTAATTTATTGACCGAATCGAAAGATTCTTAAAATATATAAATCCTCAATTTAAAATAAAAGGAAACCTTCACAGATGATCACAAAATTACCTACCTACCGTTCACTGGGACTTTTTATACTACTTTACTTTTTGGTTACTGCTAAGTTATGTAAAAAAAAAACTTGTAAAAAATACGAAAGAATACTAACAGATAGAGGTAGTTTCGGATAACTGAATGTAACCTGCCATTCACGCGACCGCCTACAGCTTGGCATCACTTGGGTTTACCTTACAACCATCAAAACTATACTTGTCACCGTATCCTTTGGGAAATATATACATAATTTAAAACTATGTATGCATGTATACATTAGAATATAGTGGTAAATTATTACCACCATAATCGGAACCATATTCACCTTCAATAGAGTTCAAAACCATTATTTTGTAAAAACCTATAATGCCCGTTCAAGGGTTACATATACATACTAAAAAAGCTATTGTAGTCATGTAAAATAAAAAAGATATGAGGCGTTTACACTATTGAACTTAACAATTGTGTTGAAGTGAAACACAATTTTCATAATGGACTGAATTTTATTCTTAGCTCATGTGATACCATAAAAGTATTCCATGATTGTTTCGCTTTTTCATTAATGTCAAATGCGCAAAATGTCATATTGTATTCGAGAAACAGAGCCATATGGTGGTAAGCTAAACCCACATTCACCTCACCGCCGCGTACCGGTACGTTTAAATATCTACACATTAACATAGAACGCTATCACATTTCCATTTTGATTCACCTTAACATCCTCGTGTGCATAAGCGGTTGTCAAACGTACTAATTAAACTTAGTGCTAATTGAGATCTAAAAATACATTATGATTATGGCAAAGACGCGTCACGCTCGAACATTTGAGCATAATTGTTACTCCGGAAGCCTGTCGACTCACTTCGGGTTTACCATTTCACGGTACTCGTTTTATTCGCTTGAAATTCAATTAAAACCAAGAAAAGGCTTGGGCGTGGGACGATAGGGCGCTTAATGACAGTTAAGCAAATTATAAGATTTTGAGAGATCAGATTCGTAAGAACATAAAAGAAGTAGTAGCATGACAGATTAGCAAAATAACCGATTTACAATATGACAGATTCGCAATTACATTGTTAAGGCTTTAGACGCTTATTTAAGGTTATCCGACATAATAAAATCTGACATTATTCGAATCAGTTATTACGCGAAAATATCATTGTATGTGTTTCATAACGCTTGTCACTTTACATCTGTCATAACGCAAATCCGACAATTTACTAATCAGTAATTTTCCTTTCCTAACGTCCTACACCCAAACGAAAAGAAACCATTTTCATATATCGATCGCATTGATCTACACACAGCGGTACTACAGATTCGGTAAACAGTACTATTAACAACTGGGTAAACTATAAATATGTATATGGATAATTCCGAAGGCGCCGATAGGTACCCTAAAGCTACACTGCGTCTATTTATACAATACCGTAAGTACAAAAGCAACTTTACATTATTTAGACCCGCTGACTTGGCGTTCGCTGTCCTTATTCAAGGTTTAGACAACTACTTATTAAATGTAAAATTTAATAATTAGTTCCCTTGAGTAGTATTATGCATTTTATACCTTTTTACCAAATTTATTCACGTTTAATTGTGAAAAAACTGTACACACGTTTAGAAATTCAATTTTGTGTTGCATATATACAACTGCGGGTTAATATTATTGACTTCAGGTATTCCCTAAACACTGTAGACAGCTGTTCTTACTCCTCATCATCCTCAATTCCCAAACAAGCTAAGTCTGTTTACAACACAACTGACGTCATACAACCTGTAAACCCAGCGAACGCAAACCAACATCAGCTGCCGAACATATTTACAACGACATTTGCATATAAAAGTCGTACCTAGGCTGCGGGCGTGGCGCTGTAGGCGGCGTTTCCTCGCCCGCCCACTCGTGTCACAACGTGTATGACTCGTCGACGCCCTGCCCGCAAGCCGTATTCTATTGCATCGTATTGAAATTCACCCCCAAAATGTTGAGGGGCGAATTGTGCGGCACACCCTGCAACGGGAAGTCGATCGGCCGCGAGTCTATAAAGCTGACCGGTACCGGGTGGGGGGGGCACAGCAACGCCATCTGTTGTTCCGGTTGGGGCATTTCTTCCTTGTGCTCCGGCGGCGGTGTGGTGTGCTCCCGCTTGATCCTGCTCTTTATGCTCGGCCTGTTGTTGGGGTATCCCTTCTTCTTGTACTCGAGCCATAGCGTGCGGTTGTTGACGCCGAACATGCGCGCCGCCTTACAGAATCCAATACCGCCGAAGCGGACCGCTTCCAGTGCCCTCTGGAAGTTCTCCTCGGACTGTGGGTTGGTTGTTCGCCTGCGTTTGGGCTGTTGGGGCGGTGGATCGTGCTGGGGCTGGGGCTCGGGTACACAGCTCGGTCCGGGCGAGGGCCCCGTCACACCCAGCGACTGGTTGTACTCGCTGAGATCCGCCTCCAGGTGGGGGTTCATCACGTTGTTCATGTACATGCCGGCGTCTTGCTGCAGATTGCCGCCGATGCACGCGTTCGAGTACCTCGGGTACGTATGCTCCATCATACTCCACTGGCCTCCTGGGAAGAGAGATAAATGATTTGTGTAATACATCACTTAGAGGAAGGCGGTAACGCGTTTCTTTTTGATTTTAGCTAACAATATTTATGTTTCATTGATCTCCCTTCCCTGGAAAGTAAACACATGCAGCCCGGCTTTGTGTACATTATACAATTAATATAGCGTACAGTTTTAAAATAATACATACATAAATGTACAAGATTATAATAGTAATAGGAAAGAAATAAAGAAGATACAGAAAAGATGAAATGCTCACAAAAATATATTATTTTCGTACATTTTGAATAAAAAAAAGGTTGTTAAGTACATAATGTTAACTAAATATTGTTGCGTTTCATTAATAAACATACCAGATACCAACTACACCAATAAACAAGTGACGTAAAGATGGTTTTATAAAATAAGTAAAGCTTTCAATGGATTCTTTGATCTATACCTTATTATACCTTAATAATAGATAAAATTTAAAAATGGTGCTGGTTAAATACTTGCATGCATAGTCTTACCTTGAGGCATTCCGGAGTTGTTGTCCATGGAGAGTGGTTCTACATTCATATTGTGCGTTTCAGTAGTCTGTGAACAATATAGCAAACAACAACTTTAGCCTTTATTAAAACAAATCGCTAAAATAACAACCACTGATGTTTTTTGTCCATGTTAAGGCTAGGGCACACCTATTTAAAAATTACCTTTAGAAAAAGTGTTTTCTTTATAGTACAGAATTAAAAGGTAAAATAATTTTAGAATTTTCCGTATTTAAAATAACTGATGAGGAAAGCGGAGGACCGGGATATCTGGCGCAAAATGGGGGAGACCTATGTCCAGCAGTGGACTGCGATAGGTTGAATAGGAATAGGAAAATAACTGATTATATTTTTACAATGGTGTTCAGATAGATAGTACTAGCAAGTTAATTTATTATTAACAAATCTGCAAAGAAATTCATAAAATCTTTAGACTAAATCTTGCGTCGTATGCTTTGATAAACAATAAAATAATTAGAAGCACAACCTCATTCAAAAAGTGTCCGCGGTAAAATTCCGCCCATCGCGTCGTTTGGGCAGAATTTCCATTCATAATCACGTCGCTCGCACATATCGTAGTGACATTGTAGTATATGCTCGTGGTTTTGATTTGGCACTCTTTTAATGAATAATTTTGTGTCACAAATACAACAAAAATAAATAAAGCTCACGCCTTGGTCCCAGAGGGGTAGACAGAGATGATGGAACGCCACTTTGCGCGGTCCTGACATACTTCCCTAGCTTCATTCACATCCATCAATCTTTTCATACAAGCTCTTTTATTCCTTTTACTTGAGACCCCAGCCTTCTTGAGTACTTGACCAATTTGGTCAAGGTAAGTCCTTCTAGGTTGTCCCCTGCTCGTGCATCCTTCCACATTCGCATATACAACAATAAGTCAACATATTATGTGTTAAGCGGCTCGGAAATTTTTTTGGTTGATATTTATTAGTGATTGTGCTAGAGTCAGTTTATCTAAGCTACTAATACTATGTTAACGTAAAATTATACATAGAAATTTTGACTAAAACGCGTCACAGAAAGAGTACAAAATTAAAAGCACAAGCACACTACTATGTCATTGCCCAATTGTCGCAACACTGTTTGAGTGAGATTCTGCATCTAATTAATTGTTAATCAAAACGTATTACACTGTATTCTGTATTTTTGAATTCAATAAATATTTGATTTGATTTGAAATAAATAGCTTTTGATTTGATAATGAGCTGGTGATGTCAGCGTCCTCACCTGGTGTGCGTTCTCCATGGGCCTGTCGTCGTAGTCCCGCCTCCGCTGCGGGAGGCTGCTGAGCGTGATGGTCTCCCCGCGGACCAGGTCCACCGTCTGCTCCTCGGGCCTGTTCTCCTCGCCCACCATGTTCAGGGAGGTGGAGCCCGTCGAGCTTTTCCTACGCCTGTCGACACATACGTGTGTAGTAGCGATGATTGGGACTGTGAGGGTCACTCATTTCCATCAACATCCGTTCACACATGGCAATGTAGGGTCTTGTCCCAGATTCCCATTGGTGTGGATTTCTTCCGATCTGGAGGGTGCAGGTTCAAATCCCGCAACATACCAATTTTGTTTCGAATTTCCTAAATTTTAAATGTACAAAATATCGTCTAGTCCCAGTTCTTGGGACAAGTTTCCCCCCCAATTCGATTTCGGGGGAAACTGGGAGAATAAAACCCAGTTTCCACCGAAATTTAATTAATTGTTCCATTTACTTTAGTATGGACAATAATGAAAAACTTGAGTATATTGCAGCAATGATCAAAACAAAATATTAAAAACAGTTTATTCTATTTAGATAGTGTAGCGATTTTTTCTGCTTATAAATGAATAATAATTGTAACTAGTTATATTCAAAAGGTTTTATAGGTTAACCCATTGAACGCCGTGGATCCAAACAATAGAAAATCTATTATCTGGCGCCTTAAGTCGTCATTGGCGGTCGAAGGGTTAATTTTTCATTTATGTTTATAATAATAAGGCAGAGCGGGTCGGTGGTAAATGCTAAATTATGCCTGTCTTAGACATGCAAATATAAATAATTTATCTGTCGTTATAAATTTGTAATAAAAAAAGTTAATTTATTTTCGCTCCACAAATAACAGCAATAAATACAGATCTAGCATTTATAGTGTAACAATTTGTCATTTATGGGAGACTGGTGCCCATATAGGTCCGAAGACCTGTATGAAGGGGTCACCAGGATATATTTAGTTTTATAGGATCCAACCAATGATATTCTGTATATAGATACTGTTCGGGACGACCGTCACAGAATAGAAATATAGATACATAGATATGTGAAATAAATAAATAGATAGAATAGCGATGTAATTAATAGTTAAGAATATATAGTTAAGAGTATTTCAATATTGTAAGTAATAAGATAGTAAATATAAGAGTTTATAGTTTGAAGATTTATAGGATACGTAAATAGATAGTTATTACGCAAATAGATAGGTAGGAAACAGTTTCATCAATAAATAATCATCTTGTAACGTCTTTCATTTACCCTGTGTACACCTAACATAGTAAATAATAGTAGATAAAGTAATAATAATTCATAGGAAATAGGTGTACATCAGGAGTTGCCGCGCAATTAGCGCATAGTGAACTAAGAGGACAAGCTAGAAGTCCCGCTATATTTATAGTGTGCGAGAGGGACGGAGAGAGACGCAGCGTGCCGCCTCCCTCTAACTGTGTGAGAGGGACGGGGAGTGACGCCACGTTGCTATCTCTCTCCAAACATATTTTCTAATTAGAATTTAAGTAGATTAATCAACACTAATTGGAATTGTAATTATAAATACGTATAGATTAAGTACTAAATATTGTAATGTAAACAGTTTATAGTTAGATATAAATTGTATCACAGTGAAAAATGGAAATATTTGTCAATAAAAATGAAGGGAATGCGCGGGACGCGGGGAGCACGCGGGCTCGCGGAAAAAGTATAAAAACGGGCACATTTCTGGAAAAATCATGCATTCGGCGAAGAGAACTACGCGATTACGGAAGAATAGAAGAGCCCAACTGCGAACCAAGCCCCTGCAAGTTTTATGAAGAATAATTGCTGCGTTTCCTTACCAACGACCCCTCGACCCGACCAGCGTTACTGCACGTGGCGTTGCGACGCCACCAGTACTACCACCGCATCCTACCGTTGGACCACACCGGCAAGCACTCGCCCGTCAATTATTTCTTTACGACAGAATAAGAGTCATACAGTCCACTCTTACAACGAATTAAGTCATAGTCTTGGCGGGCGGGTGCCGTGCAGGATAAACAACATCACATCCCGCACAGATACGCCATCCGTGCCTCAAAAACGAACCGCGAAGAGAGTATAGATTGTACTCTTTTGTTTAGGTAAATGCACGCTCATTCGAAATATGCTGTGCTGTCACTGCATTCGGAACACTTTTTTTGAGCGTGAGCATATCACGAATCTATACGTTTTTACATCATTGGTTACAACTTACACGAATCTTTGCGCTGTTGGAGGGCGAAGTGGCCGCGAAGCGGAGTGTCTCTGCGAGTCGACCGAGTCGCCCGGCGACTGGAAGTCGGCTGAGGTGCCCTGCGACCGAGTCAGCGAAGTAGAGTCAGGCATCTCGGGACCTTTGATTTTCAACAGCTCGCGTGTCCAACACCTGTGGAAAGAGGGGAGATTACTTGATACCATTTTCAGCCAGCTTTTTGTATATTGTACTTTTAAAATTCAATTGGAAAAATTCCGAAGTTTATCGTACGAAATTCACAAAACGCTATGACACTTGACAAGATGACAAGTAAGAGCGCGACAAGCGACGCCCTCTAGTGTTGAAATTGTGAAAGTAAGACGTGAGCAAAGGAAATCTGGTAAGGTTTTGTATTATTTTCTTTGTAAATCGAGGAATTCATAGACAGCTTCTTCACCCAACGCTGTGTTTTATTCAACACATAATACATGTTTGTAGGAATGCAAAACATCTTTATTATATAGTTTTTACCAACGTGTATGTACAATCACAGTTGACCTTAACACGTCATTAAAAGGGTACATCAAGCATGAGCATACTACTGTCACTATGACATTTAGCGAGCGTCGTGATTATAAATGAAAATTCTGCCTTACTAACGTGATGGGCAGAGTTTTGCCGCAGATACAATTTGATTGAAATTGTGCATTGTTAGTTTATTGTTTATTAAACGTTTAAGATGATAAAATAACGTTATAACCAGAATTAATAAAAATATCTATCCATAAATAGATATTCCACGAAAAATTGGCGTAATTTGGGAAAACACCTGACAAGGAGCGCCTTAAAGCGTCACAAACAACACAATTTCCAATGTTGCTCGATTCAAGATAGTCAAAATTAATTACTCAAACAAGAAACAAATCTGGTATAACCTTACCTGCGGTAACTGCTCCTCTGTGACATTAACCTCCCCGTAGTACATGAAGTCGACCATGGTCCGCAAGTCGGCAAACGACACATCCTTCAGGATCACTATTGGATGACGTGACGGGTTATCCACGAACAACGCCTGTCGGAAAAGAAAGAAATCAATTATTTGACGAGTGTTGAAAATCAAATGAAGGGCTCAGGATTGACCCCTGAGCAGTACAAAATTTGTGTTCTTGGACATGTATGTTTTTTTTTAATTTATAGGACAACCAACAAGATAACACTGGTACAAGCAACAACTAAAGTGTCACCTTACTTATAGGTTGCCACGGCATGCAATGTGACTATAGTATTAAAATTAAACAATTTTAAAAAGTATAAATATATAAAAAATTGATAAAGTACAATTAGTAAATTCAGCATCAATCAAATACAATGAATGAATATATTAATGTATCAAGTTCAAGGCGTCAAGCACTGCAGTCAGAACTGCGATACTTGACGCCTGAATTTTTGAGGCTTATATGAAAATATGTGATGTTACATACTTTAACTAAGCTTTATTGTTTTTGGTTGGGATGTTTCTAGGTATGTGGGTGTGTATTGCTTATGTTAATCATTTTTATTACCTAAATTTAGAATAAACAATAAACTACTCACTCAAAAGAGTCCGCGACAAAATTCTGACCATCGCGTAGTTGGGCAGTTTTTATTTATTTATTATAATTAAAGATATATTATTTGACTCCAAAATAGGGGTATTCCAAAATACGGATATTCCTATCTCCAGCAGTAATCTGCAGCAATAGTAAGTTTGCGTAATCCGCTATAGATTAAAGAGTAAGAGACATGTAGAACACTTGAGGTTGCGGCTAATCATCAGTTCGCTATCAGCTAACCTGATACCGAACTATGAACTTTCTGTATCACTGCAACACATAAACCGAGATTGTCCGCTACTTTGTTGAACTTTATCTTTGTAACCTGAGCCCAAATCTGCTTAATTTTAAATGTTAAATAGTAAAATTTTGAACTTATTCTATGGTAAGATTTTTATTGGTTCACACTAGAAAATTTTTCTACTATACAATTATCGTCGGTGGCTCATGGTGTGGACTGTAGGGCCGAGTTCAAATTACGCCTCGTACCAATTGTGTTTTCGAATTTTCGAAATGTTTGTGTGAAGTCATCCAATCCGTACTGGGCCCGCGTGGAGACCTAATCACCCGATACGGGTAGGCTGTGGGGACGTTTAATGGCGATGATGATACAATTACATTCAAACCATTAACAATTAGTTTTACCGGAATACCAAATTTACAGTT
>PQWD01003506.1:22827-90746 GCA_019425675.1 Leucinodes orbonalis
AAAAAGCATCACCACTGTATATGGCACCCCGTCATTAGTCGCTAGACCGGATTTTTATGGTATTTTTATAAGTTATTATTGGGTTCCAACGAACAAAAGTCTTATTAATTTACAAAGGACCCCATCATATATTTGCAAAAACACAGGTCATAGAAATCTTTGTCGGCCTTTTAAATGTTATTTTTACATAGGCACTAGGTTGCATCGCGATGGTTTATTGTTCGGACGGTAACTGATTCCTCTAAAACACATTATATCGATAGTATAAGTGTTTGGTGGCGCCTTGGATTACACATAATGGATGTAGTAAAAGGGAGCGGAGCCAGAGCCCCGTGTGAAGGCGATTTAGATACGCAGCGTTGTGTGGGATGAAACCAATTTGTTTCCAATGGGGTTACTTTAATGGGGTTAAGAGCGTCGGTGGCTCAATGGTGTGGACTGTTGCCCTACTACCGGGAGGGCTGACGTTTAAATCCCACCACGTATCAATGTTTTTTCGAATTTTCGAAATTATGATAAATTTTACTATGATATTTTTTGATCTTGATTATTTATCTCGTATGATTTGAAAGACAAGTAAATGTTTTTTTATTATTATTATTAAATGTACGTTATCCGACGCTATTACTGTGAAAAAAATACATCGTGAGAAAACCTTCATGCACGCCTGCGAAGAGATTCAAATGGTTGTGCGTGAAGTCGTTCAACCCGCACTGGGCCCGCGTGGACGACTAAGGCCTATACACCCTATACTGGTAGGCTCGTGCCCCTCGACGGGGACGTTTAATGAGCTGATGATGATGGGGTTACTTTGTTGATAGCGGAGGATTCACAGCTTTGCGACCAGTCTGTTCGGGAAGCCACTATTTTTAGAGTAAGAAATGATGTTTCAAAGATCTAAACAGGCAATGTGTGGACTGGGAGACTAAATAAATTAATTTACTACTAAGTACTCTTATCTTCTTCGAGCGTCGATGGCTCATGTGGACTATTGCCTTCCGATCTGGAGGGTGCACGTTCAAATCCCGCCGCGTACTAATGTCATTTAGAATTTTCTAAATTATATGTACGTTTATCCAACGCTCTTACGGTGAAAGAAAGGATGCCTAAATTTTAAACTGCCGCCGCAGACACCTGTTGATAGTTAATACTTTACTTGTTGGCACCTTCAGGAAAGAAACAATAATATTGTTATATAATATACAGCATGATTCATATGACCGTGTATAGGTTATCACTGTGGACTGCGATAGACTACTGTAGGGAGACAGAGAGTTTATTGTATAATCAAAGATATTCTGTATATATAAAGGTAGATACGCCACGCGTGCCTCAAAAACGAACCGCCAAAGAGAATACAGTTGTATGCTCTTTGTTTAGGTAAATGTAATTCAGAACACTTTTTTCGGTTGTATTGTGAGTCCATCAGGAATCTTTACTTTTCACATCATTGTGTATAATCAAATTAAATATTTTGGGTTAAAAAGGATGTGGCAATGTATCTGAATCAATGTTGTTGCATCTCAGACACTGTCGGCAGCAGTTTTGTTGAATGCCTTATAGTTTGCGGTGACAATGGGACGCGGGTCTCTTTGTAATTACGCGTTAGGTTGTGCAAGTGCTGCAACGAGCTGAGATTGACGGATGGCAATGCAAGTGACCTTGACGTTATTTGATATTCCAACAATATTTCTGCAATGAAAATATTGAGCAATTTATAAGCTTAGATTAGCAAAAATAACTTTTTTGTCTTTGACACAATACTAGGCATAATTAATATGTAAAATGTATATTTCTGCAATGAAAATATTGAGTTACTGATAAGCTTGGATTTGCAAAAAAACCTTTTGGTCTGTGGCATAATAAATTGCAAAAAGAACAAACGCCTAACACCTATTTCATGTCTGAATAAATAAAATTATACGTTAAGTAAGATCGGTCTTCTCCATGAATCATTAAATTGTATCAATGTGGACAAGTGTTAACTTGGTCACCGGGTATAAGTTGGATCATCAGCCTATAACGTTTGACTGCAGGCCGCAGGCCTTCTCGCATAGCATACCTTTGGGGAGTTGAATAAATATTAATAATAATTCTTTATAGAACAGATAACAATGACCCGTAATGGTTATGGCTACAAAATTAGTCTTAAAAAATATTATGCAGTAACGGCAGTTTGAAAAATAGAAATTGACATAACTAATTGATTTTATGAAAGTTTGAATACAATAAAATAAGACATATTAATTATATATTAATTATTAGATGTGGAGCGTCGGAGGCTGATTGATGTGGACTGTTGCTTTCCGATCTGGAGGGTGCAGGTTCAAATCCCGTCACGTACAATGTACTTTAAAATTTTCGAAATTATATGTACGTTTATCCGACGTTCTTACGGTGAAGAAAAACATCGTGAGAAAACCTGCCCATGCCTACGAAGTCATTCAAAGGTTGTGCGTGAAGTCGGCCAATCCGCACTGGGCCCGCGTGCCTCAAATTCAAATTCAAATTTTTTATTGCATGTTACATAGATAGGATGGTACATATACAGGTTTCCCAGCAGGTATACATGTGACGCCCTGCAAGGGCACAGCAAATTGATGAGAGGTCTAACTAAATTTCTTAATAACTATATAGTACATATAGTGAAGTAGAACACAATATTGTAACTTTTAACAAAATTTTAACAAATAAACTTTACATATTATTATCCTAAAAACTATATGTTTATATAACACAATATAACATGAAGACAGGTAACATAAATTAAAATTAATTAAGACTTAGAATTACAGGTAGGAACATTTCATGTTTAATTATTTTACTATAATTTATTTATATTTACCTTTTGACGATAAAATTTGCCACTTGGAAAACGGTGATTCAATAAACAGTCAATTGTAGGCTTGATTAAGGTAATAACATATAAAGAATGTTCAACGGCCAAGTCACACAACAATCAACATTAACCATAATAATAAAGTAATTGCAGTAAGGAACCTTAGACTTGGCACTTCTTCGTCTTGATTTCATTACTTTTTAGAGATAATCAAGCAGCTCCATCGAGACTTGGCTAGATTTTTTACAGAATGTTTTTGGTGGGATTTCACTTCTTTTTGTAGAAACTTGAAAGGAATATTGGACGGCCCATTGGGTGTAATGGTTGAGACGTCGGCTACCACACCAAGTGATCCGGGTTCGATCTTCGGGCAGAACAAATATTTGTACACGCACGCATGTAGCACGCTCGATTTGGCGGGGGCACCACTGTGCCCCCGATTTTTGACATTGGTTGAAGCGGTCCACCATGTTGAATATATATTGTTTAAAGGCGGTATGTCAATCTCTTATAGTTTGGCTGGGCTCTTTTGATATCTAATCAGGGTCACCAGGTGCTCCAGATCTTCGATTATCCAAGTTTTTATAGTTTTCCCTTTATGTAGCCATGAAACCCTAACCCTGTACTAAATTTCAGCTCTCTGAGTTAATGGGAAGTACTAGTTCTATTTTGATGATCATGAGTGAGTGAGTGAGTGTCTATCTGTCGAAAATGCGAAACTTTGCTTTCGCTTAACGTCGGAAATAAATGACCTATATACTTGAATTTTTTGATTTAAATTAGGTTATTATATCTTACTAGATGACGAAAATTTCAGCGTTCTGGTATTATCCAAAGGTTCTCAAAAAGGGGTCTTGAAAATGCGGCGAAATGGATCCTGTAAAGGATGTACGGCGTGTTTGCTTCGCGCTCGACTTGGCGGGGCACGCCCCCCAGATTTGACGCCATCAAACAATGATATCCTGTATATATATATATATGAAGGTAGATACGCCTTAAGGGACCTCAAAGGACACGTGCCTTCAAAACGAACCGCCAACGAGAATACACTTGTAGCGCTCTATGTTTAGGTAAATGTACGCTCTTTTCGAAATATAAACGCGCACGTATTTGTTCCGTTTGCCGCTGGTTCCGGACCCCAGTATCCCCATGGCTGATGCTGCCTGTGTGCCTGGTCCTACAGTGTGACGTTTGATGATGATAGATGGATGCTTATGTCCAGTGGCTTCCCCCTCCCCACTAGAATAATACCCCGGGTCTCCGCGTCGACGCAGCTCGCTAAACAATACAATAGATGTGCGTTACTCAAATTACATACACCGATAATTACCCTGATGATTCACAGGTACACGCGCTCGTAATTCATTAAAGGTAGCTTTGTTCATCAGTTTTTTGTTTTGTGAAATATGTTAGCAACGAAACAGAGTGTAAGCGGTCACCGTTGTATATTACACCAGTGATTGTACAATATGATCACGGGCAGTTTGACGATTCTAAAATCATCAGCTTACATCGCCCCACTGCAGGGCACAGGCTTACTTGCACAGTATGGGGAGACAGAGACGTAACCCACGACACGGTCCTAATATGGTGCGGTGGTGCTAACGACTACTAACTTTAGACTGTAATAGATACTGTATTCGATTTGCTTGTTCCACCAACATTTACGGAGATCTCCGACTTTTGAAACAACGTATGCTGGTTTTTTTATTACATAAAATGTCTAACAATTTTATTCCTGAAAAATGTAATATTTCTTCCTCTATTACACAAAATTCTTAACTAATGCAGGGTATCCGGCCTTTTTGTTACTCATATGTAAGCGCAAATTTTCCGGTCTGGCAAGCATGTCTGTGCTTTCCGAAACCATCGTTTGGAATGGCAAACCCTACGGACAGGAGGTTGTTAACATATGCAATACTTAGTATGTATCCGGTGGCGTGTGGCTAGCCTGCCATTAGCATGTCTGTGTATAACTAGCCACGCGTCGGTGATGAGATGCAGCGCGACCGGTTCCGCGCCACACGGTTTAATTGGCCGACACTGTCTTGCTGCTTGCAGTTTATACACTCTAAAACAGAAATTATTCCTACAATTTAGTACCATAAATATAAAAGCTAATAGCGGTAGTAATTTAGAAAAATTAAACCTTAAAAAGGTCATGAGGCTGAAACTGGTAGAAAACTTGTAGAAGAAAAAAGGCGATGGACAGAATGAAGAAGGATTGAACCAGACCTACTAGGGGGTAGACTCGGTACTTAGTCCTCTAGGTAAGTACCACCGCAGTGCCAGATATCGTTCCGTCAATTATAAGTTTTGCACTTCTGTACTTCGGGATGAAGGCACTGTAGCTAGTAAAATTACTGGATACGAGAGACCTAACATCTGCCGTCTCGGTTGTCAGGCGCAAGGCAGTTATGGCGGACAATAAAGACAGGTACTGTGTTTTAATTTCCGCCAACACTTCACCTGTCATGGTCAGGCGTAACACTTACCACCACCTGGTGGTAAGTGTACGAGCGCACTGACCGTCCCGTTCTCTTTATGATAAAAAATACTATTTTAATGATGTTGTTTTTATTTTGCATACAATGGCTTCCAATGCATGTGCACATCGACGAATGGCAATTGCGATTCACTAGTTTCAATATGTAATTTACAAAAAATAACGTCTCTATAAATGAATTGGGACTTTCAAGCGGACATCGAGAAGTGCATTGGCGGGTGCACCCAGTGTTGCCACCTTAGCCCTTTTGTGGCTAGATCTAGCACTTCTTAGTATAGGTAAACTCCTGTATTAACGATTTAGCCCGAAAAGGGCAATCTAGCTCTTTTACACTATCTTGAAAATATAACCAAATTATTTTTTGACATGCAACAAAAACTTTTTGCTATTTTATCGGTCATGACTGTTTTTAGACGCTCAAAAAACGGCTTCATGACATGATTATTTCAGCATTTTTAGAACAGAAAATCTTTTGATGCTCAATCTAGCCCTATGTAGCCCTTTTTAATTTTTCATACAGCCCTTTTTCTAAAACTAAGGTGGCAACACTGGGTGCATCTGCGTGACGGTCGGGTGACGCCATTGTTCGCTGCCGTTCGCACGCGCTCGAGGAAATGCACGGTTTCCTTTTACACTAGTTATGAGAGAATCCAAGAATTCTTTGCTTGACGCCACTTTTATGGAATTGGAATATGTACTGGACAAAATGACAAGCTATAATAAGTATGTCAAAGTCAAAGTCAAAATTCATTTAATCAGATTAGGCTTACAAAAAGCACTTATGTGTATCAGTTGTTCAAAGTTCTTGTCTAAATTAGGGCTAGATGGTGCTGCTTGAATGTCTGAAATATTTATAGAAAGATTTGTACTGTGAAAACGATTCCAAAAGTTTCAGCCAATAAATAACACTTTTGAATGCCAACTCTTGTGCTGTAGCTAGCTTTTTCTACCTAATAGTTCTAATAATTTTGATATTCCTCTGAACTTTGAATTTATTATGTGACGTGGTACACATTCTGCGTCACTCGTTTCTACGCATTCAAGTTTTATACGCACCATAACATTGCAATTAAGTTGCCGTAAAGTGATATTGTCAGTGAGTGAGCAGTCGGTAAAGAATCTCGGAAGGTCATTCCGAGAGGAAAATGCGGAAACCCATCAATGCGGTTCTTGATTCGTTACAAGATAATTATATATCCGAAGATGGGTACGAAATTGAATTGTTTAAAACGAAAAATTAAGTTATTGTTTAAGGACACAATGACATTGAAGTCGCAATTAATAAATTATCCCTTGATTGCAAATATAAATTATATCTTCAGCACAGAATAGTAAAATTCTCGAATAGTTTCATGAGTCGTAGAAATACGCTTTTGTCAAGAAAGTACTTTATTGTATTCAGAAAGATTACAATGAAGAAACTACTAGAATTTTGCCTTCATAAATTATTCGATTCGTTTGTCGATTTTTTGTGTTGATTACAAGTTAAAACATGGAAATACTGAACGGTTTAATTGTATACGACATCATGCGTATACTCGTAACAGTTCTATCTTAAGTGAATTATTTAATGTAGGCAACACACAGCGCAAGGTTTACCCAAATATATATGTGTTGAGTCACAGTTAACGGTGAGTGCTGGCGCGCCGCAATATTTGGGGATGTATTTATATGCATTACACAAGGCAGGTGTTTATTGTGTTAGCAAGTGCCTCAGGGTTTTACTGCTTATACCTTTTTTGCTTTTTATGACCTCGGTGTCAAATTGGTTAAAATAAATACCTAAATCATGCCTAATTGAAACAGCGCCATCTAGTTCATACTCGTTTTATCAACAACAATAGCATTACAAAAATGTTTTAACTTTGAAACAATGCTCTTGATTGCATTCAATCCAACACTTTGTGGTATGGTAATGGTATTATATAGTATATATATTATATATATATCCTAGTAGACACTTACAGTGCGCGAGTGCAATGATTGCTCCACAAATAATTTTAACTAACGGTTAGTTTTACGGAAATGCTTACGGTTATTTGTGGCTATCAAAGACATATCAACGATTAACTTGCCTTTACACGTTCATACAGTTAGAAGTAATCATTCGGATTGAATGGATAAATTGTAAATTTCTGTTAGAACTAGCTTCAAGTAAATGAATGGCTTTGAATTATTGTTATTACTTGTACCACTCAAAATGAAAATGTATTTTTCAATTTAGGCTTACAATAAACACTTTGATGAACGACAAACTTAAGGAAAGAAATAAATAAATATTTATAATTGAAGAAGCGTTTCAATGGTTTTGGCCTGTTGAGAAATAAACACCCAAAAAAAGTCAACAGTAAAGCCTTTTTTGTAAAAAAACATTTTGGTGTATAAAATGTATGTACTTATACAGAGGTACTTAACTGAGCAGTTGAATACCATATGTATATTGTTGGTGTCTGAATAACAGAAATACAAATGGCCACGACGATAGTGGGTTGTAGTTCCATAAGTTCTGTCGAGCCGGAAATAGCCGATATCTGCGTAAGGTCAGACATGTGTCGCTCTTTTGTGGAGCGGGTATTCTAGTAATTGCACCCACGTGGTTTTCAAAGAATAAAAAACTGAATCTACTTATAATGCAAAAATTACGTCACTTTTCATACTTCAGTACAGTAGAACGCCGATTTCCGAATTAATTGGGACGGGCTCGATTCGGATAATCGAAATTCGGAAAATTGGTCATAGACTGGTAACAAAGAAAACGAACTGTGACATATCGAATAAACTTTATGAAGTTTAACAAACACAGTTCTACAATAACGCTCACTTGAACATCTCGATCAGAAAGTTGCAACCCCATTAGGACTTATCAAAAATACAAAGTTTAAAATTCACAACGATGATACGAGGCTTAGGACCGATTCGGATAATCGGCGTTTTACTGTACATATCTAAGTAGCGGTACCTTAATTGCGTTAACCCCATAGTGAACCCTCTATTTACGGAGGCAATGACAAAGTATGCAGCGTGTTTGCAAAGATGGGGGAGTCGGCGCGATGCGATAAGTAATGATGATGAAACAAGCGCGTCGGTGTCTAGCCTTGGTCGGTGAAGTGCACCGCGCCTGACCGCGGGACGTTGTTACAAGATCTTTGTTACTGTGTGTACTTAATAAGGCACACAGAAAATTGATTACTTAATTTTGAGTTCCGAAGAAAAAGCAGAACTGAAAAACTATTAACCTAGATTAAGCCAATATGTTCAGGCGTGGAGTATAACCTGTCTAATTTCTGAGTAATGGTGATGAATAGTGATGATATAAACTATCAAAGCATATTGTCTAGCGAAATTAAAGACACCCTATTTCTTAGTAGTATTCACGCTAGTTAAGTGTCAATCCAAAATGAACATGTAATTTTAACATAACCAAAAGTTTAGTATACTGTTAGGTAACGGGTGTCTGTTACTGTTAATTGTCGCGAGTGTGCTAAACGTGTGTATGGGCACTTACACTGCCCTGAAGTCGGATACTTATACTGGTCGTTACAATTATTTGACGACCCATTTGGTGTAACGGTCGAGACGTCGGCTACTACACCAAGGGTGCCTGGTTCGATCCCTGGATAGTACAATCATTTGTTTTGGTCTGGGTGTTTCTATATAAAATATGTATGTATTTACAAAAAGTAGTCAATAGGTATATATCAGTTGTTTAGAACCCATATTACAGGCTAATGCTTAATTTGAGGTTACGGAGGTAGTACGGCAGTAGTTAATACCTGATAAGAGCTATGATTTAGTTGGGATTTTTTCTCTTACATTTTTACACGTCGAAGAATAAACTTACAGAACATGGGGTTCAGCAAGTTTACTCTTCGATGGCCCACACAGCTTCACCGGGCCAGTGTGTGCAATGCGCAGATGGCTTAAATTCTTTTACTTTCTTGTCTCAATTTTGCCACTTCTTGATGAACGTTCGACTCTTTAATCGAAACTACTATTGGCCACTGAATAGCAATGACATAAACAGAAAAAAGTTAGATGTCATTGACGTTGACCGTCGTATAAATGAAAGAACCGTTAGCGATCACCACAATCGAATGAATCCTAAACGTATCCTCGGCTCGACAACCTTAACGCAATAGACATTGTATTTAAGAATTATAATATTATTTATAATATTTTAGGTAGGCAAGGTAGAGAAAAAATAAAGAGTATAAAAACCATGTTGAAAGGAGAATTTTCAGAGAAACCCTAGTATTGCCCTTTAAGCTAATAATGAGAAAGATGATTTTCAGAGAAAAACATGTCTTTCTCTCTAGGTTAATAATAAATAAAAGACGATAAAGGATTTAATAAACGTCCAATATGTGGTATTGCGTTAGCGCGCGGCGTGAAGGTCTCGCGGGTTGTACCGATTATAATATAAACGCGAAAGGTTGCGAGCTTGTGTTCATGTTCTTTACTAGATGAGGAAACCGTTTTTCCGATTCTTGCGTCAACTCGTAAATTTAGCAGTAATTAATTCGGCAGTGCGTAACGCTACTTGTTTCCTATAGTTGCAACCGTGAGTACAGGACCTTTCCCAATGATTTTTTTTATTTATAATGAACTTATCTTGAGCACAGACTATCCTGGTAGAAAAGCTAGTAGTAGTAGTAAGCTGTAAGCGTAGTAGCTGTTTTTACTGTAAATGCTTACTCACTAGGAAATCTTTCGATCAGTTAGTCGTCATTGTGTGTTGGCACGCCACTCGTATATTTGGACATGAAGCCGGTTGTCTTGGCTCTTACTTATACTTCTGTACATAACTTGTAAGCATGCAGTATTGTAATCCTTTCGCCGTCCCCGTTTTGAATCGTTGTTCGGAGCATGTACCACGGACAGGTGATGTTTCTTTGGCCCTAAAAGGTAGATTCTAAAACTCATTGCGTCTAATCTCGAATAATCTCGAGTCCTCTATGCTCACTTATTGACCGAAGATGTGAGGTCACCTGAGGCCAACAGCAGTAGCGAGAGGCGCATTTATCGTCAATAAAGGCGGCACAATGGCGGCGCGCGCGCTTTACGCCCTATTATGGATGGATACTCGCGGTCTAAGCCTACCAACATTTTATGGCGTGGAGCAAATGTAGCGAAAATAACTTGCGGAACACCTTCTTTGTTACTTGTCCTCAGCATGAGTAGAAATATGAAATAAGATTTAAGTTTGTTATGAAATTGTTACGTTCGCTAATTTTACCGACGAAACATTACACGTGTTCAAGTATAAAGGTACCCGTAATATATTCAGGGTGACATTTAATAAAGCATTATCATTATCAGTTTAGGGAGATAGTGACGATATTAGACCAATGTATAGCGGGATCGGTCACGCGTAGCATCGAAGCTATTGATGAGTGATTGAAAATAATGTATGTACCTAAGTTATTGAACCTTCTCATACGAGAACGTACAGTATGATCTTGAAGACAAAACTGGAATCACAACATCCTCAAGGTTTTAAAATTATCTTTATTTAGGAAACATTAACAATGATGTTAATTGAGGAACTCAACTATTCACAAATAAAAGTTTGAGTAAATTATATAAATACTGGCTTCTGAATATTGAAAATGACTTAAGCCAACATTTTGGCATTGGCTTACCATTCATAACATCGAATTTCTAAAGAGGCTTTGGTGACTTGTTGACATAGGGTTAAAATCTCTGATTCATATCTGAATACTATTAAGTTCGATTCAGTTAATTCAGCAGTAGATTGTATTACGGTTATGAGTATCGTTCACTTTTTTACTTGTTTTAAAATATTTCGTTTTTTTTTTGGAACATAAATCAAGTATTCATTACTGGGCTTTCGAAAGTGTATGAAACGCAGGAACATTGTGTAAAATATATTAAAAAAAATTCTTGTTAATGCGTGTTTATGTAGATTGGAATAAGGTTTTATTTATTTATTTATTCAAAGCAACATAATTTTAAATTTCTCTTTATTGTATTTATTGATTCCTTTTTTTTATGGAATTTGATACTGCAGTGGATATTTTTGCTATAGTAGATGTACATCTGTTGGTTTGCAATTCTGAGTTCAATGTGTGTTTGTGTGTTGCAGGTGTTGTGGTGTGGTGTATCGTGAGCGAGCGGCATGGGCGCGGTGCGTCGGGTGGCGGGCGCGGGCGCGCTGGCGCTGGCGGCGCTGCTGCTGCTGCTGCGGGCGGCCGCCCCCCGCGCCCCGCCGCCCCCGCGCCCCCGCCCCGCGCCCGCGCCCACCCCGCCCCCCGCCCGCGCCCCGCACACGCACACGCAGGTAACGCCACGGCCAACGCGACGCGCGCCCCGCCGCGCCCCCGCGCCCCCCGGCCCGCGCGCCGGCCCGCTGCTGACGCGCGACGTGTACGTGTCGGGGCACGCGCGGCCGCACCCCGAGCTGTGCCCGGCGCTGGGCGCGCGGCTGGCGCTGCTGGTGCTGGTGGCGTCGGCGCCGGCGCACGCGGCCGCGCGCGACGCCATCCGCCTCACGTGGGGACACTACGCCGCGCGCAAGGACGTCGCGCTCGCCTTCGTGCTGGGCGCCGCGCCGCCCGCCCTGCAGCCCGCCCTCGACGCCGAGGACGCGCTCTACGGGGACCTCGTCGTCGGCCGCTCGCTCGACACATACTCCAACCTCACGCTGAAGACGCTCTCGATGCTCGAGTGGGTGGACACGTACTGCCCGCGCGCGCCGCGCCTCCTGAAGACGGACGACGACATGTTCATCAACGTGCCGCGGCTGCTCCGGTTCGCGGTGGCGCGGGCGAACGCGTCGCGCACGGTGTGGGGGCGCGTGGTGCGCAAGTCGCTGCCGAAGCGCACGCCGCGCTCCAAGTACTTCGTGTCGCCGGCGCAGTTCCCGGGCAAGGTGTTCCCGGACTTCGCGACGGGCCCGGCGTACCTGATGACGGCGGACGCGGTGCGGCCCACGCTGGCGGCGGCCGGCGCGCTGCCCTACCTGCGGCTGGAGGACGTGTTCGTGACGGGCGTGGTGGCCGAGCGCGTGGGCGTGGCGCGCACGCACGCGCCCGAGTTCTACAACCGCAAGGTGGCGCCGCACCCGTGCGCCGTGCAGCGCGGCGTCGCCATACACATGGTGCGCTACCACGAGCAGTTCGACCTCTGGCGGAAGCTGCTCGACGGCAAGACCAAGTGCGCCAGCTAGCCCCACCCTCGCTGCCCTCGCCGCCCCCCCCTTACTAATCCGCACGTATTTTTGTGATCGCGTGACTCGCGCGTGCCATACGGAGAAATTATTTTTAATAAGTTTTTTTTTATTCTCAATACTCGTGCCGACTCGCCGTGTTAAGTGAAGTACAAATGTGGCGCCCTCGCTCGCCGCGCCCCCTCCCCCGTGGGGTCGGTCCCGCTCGGAACCGTTCGGGCGCTCTCGGTCCCGCTCGGAAGCGCTCGGGTGAACCCGTCGCCGCTCGGGCCCGGGGCGCGCGCGCCTAGCGACGGCGTGAAACGTAGAATCTCGGAATTGTGTAGATCTGTTGACTGTAATTGTATTTTTATCTGCTAAGTTATGCCGGACGGTTGTAAATATTATAGTATTATTACGATAATATATATAAATATATACATGTGCGTATACTTTAGTATTTTATTTTAACCTCTTATTATGTATTGGCCTTTTAATTTCTCAATTATTAAATTGTGTCCAAATAAGGAATAAGAGTTCAATACAGAGAATCCAGTGGGACGTCATAGGCCGATAATGATGATAATAATTATCGGGTCATTAGTACTATTCACTCTGCTAAAGTATTTCAAAATTCAAATGTTGAAGTTAAACTGCAATGTAAGTAAATCAACAAAACAATTCATCTCCTTATTCATTATAGTAATCGCTTTAGCAGCTTGAATTGTAAAATACAGATCAGATCTTTTAACATAACCTCGAAGTTACAGAATGATGTGCATACGATTTTTAAAAACGCTTTAAACTTAGTAGATAACTATGGGTTATACATTTATATTATCATTATTAAACACCAACTTCGATAATTTGTGTCTTATATTGAAATCAAAAGAGCTGCTAGTTTAACATTTTAAGCGTCTTTATTTTTAATTTTAAGTTTCACTTCTGGAGTGCTTCAAGGTTCTATTTTGGGGTTTCTTCCTTTTATGAATAAGCGATCTGCTGACACACTGATATAAATTACCCAAACAATTGTTGAAAATGCCACTCCAGCACTGCACGGATATTGCAATAGCAGAACTAGTGATTACCTGCTCACTGTAGCAGAAGAACCACCAAAATAACATTAAGTACTACAATGAAATGAAATAAAATGAAAAGTGTTTATACAGTTTAGGTCCTTACAGAACACTTATGAATGTCAAATGAAGCTACCACTGGTTCGGGAGGTAGTTTTCCACTGAGAAGAAACCAGCAAAAACTCAGTAGTTACTCTTTTCAAAAAAATTGTGTTAATACAGATTCATTTGTAATCAAAATAATTATATAAAGCAAATTATATTTTCAATTTTTATCGTATTATGTATTGGTAAAAAATAATAATCTACAAAAGTACTATTAAGCAGTTAAGTATTATAAATTTAAATAGATGACAACAAAAAAAAACAAAAGTAGTGCAGGCGTGGAAATCAACATGTCCATGAGTTTTTATCATTTATATAATCTTCAACTATAGTAAGCTTTTTTTATTAAAATAGACTTTACATGAGACTTAAACTTATGCAGGGGTAAATCAATTACATTTTGTGGTAGCTTATTAAATATTTTAATGCTTAATCCCACAAATGAGTTCCCAACCTTATGCAATCTAAGATTTGGAACGGCAAGTTTGTGTTTGTTCCTAGTGTTCAAACTATGATTATCTGACTTTTTTGAAAATACATGTAAATTTTTGTGTACATAGATGACGCAGTCTAGAATGTACTGAGACTGTAATGTTAAAATATTTATTTGTTTAAATAATTTCCTTAGTGAGTTACGTGATTTAAGGCCGTATATGGCACGGACGTCTCTTTTCTGCAATACAAAAATTGTTTGTAGATCAGCAGCAGACCCCCACAAAAGTAGACCATAAGACATCACGCTGTGAAAATAGCTAAAATACACAAGTCTTGCAGTCTCAATATCAGTGAGACTTCTTATCTTCCTTACAGCATATGCAGCGGAACTAAGCCTTCCTGCCAAAGCCGCAATATGCGGACCCCACTGCAATTTTGAGTCTAATTTTATACCCAGAAAAACGGTTGAATGTATTACTTCCATGGGTCCTTCATCCAAAGTGATGATAGTATCTACCTGCTTTACATTCGGCATTGTGAACTTAATACATTTATTTTTTTTAGAGTTAAGAACAATTATAGTTCGTAAACCAATGTAATACCTGAGAAAGTGTAGTATTTACATCGTCAAAAGTTTATTTTTGTCTGTTTCACGTTAAATATAAGAGATGTATCATCCGCAAATAGGTAGGTAGGGATATCAATGTGTAGATCTTGAAAAATGATATTAAGATTTCTAATAACATTTATAAATTGAATAGTTCGCGCGAGAGACACGTCCAAAGTTGAAAAAAGTGTCTTGCCCCCTCTCTAATTTCTAAACTATAGGGTTGATAAAATCGAAAAAAATATATGTTGTACATGACCATAAAATCTAACAACGACATTAGTTTCAACGATTTCTGGTGTGTAGATTTTTTTATACGTCATGAACGGTGAATAACTATTTTTTCATATTAAAGCTGTAGTAGGTGCCTAAGTAAATAAAAATTATTTTATTTTATGTTACTTGCTGCTGCGGAACCCTCCACGGGCGAGTCCGACTCGCGCTTGGACAATTTTTGTTTATATGTACAACTAGCCGTGTCAATAAAATTACATACACCTAAAATTTATTTTAAGTAGATGTTTAGATAGTGTTGAGCTTTATTTTATTGTTAGCATATACGTAGGTATATAGGTAATATGAATTAATAGAGTTCATTTTGCCCAATTCTTAATTGGCTGCTCTGCAAATATTGCAGCTTCTCGTTTTTTCTTCTCTTCGTTTATAAAAGTATCTTCCTATTCTGTAATTGATGAACAATCAGCCAAACCACCACTGCTGTCAAGTTTCGACTCTGACATGACTTTCCGAAAGTTCAGTTATAAATGATAGACCTTTCTAGCTCCATGGCGATGTCGTGATCCACTTTTGGTGCTAGGATGGGGTACATAAATGTTTAACTCAAAGGGATTTGAGTATGAGTATATTTTAATTAATCCTATACACAATTTACATTTGGATTTACTAAAGGCAGATCCACTACTGGGCTCAATATTGGGACCTTTGTTATTCTTAATTTATATAAATGATCTACCTTATTATACTCAAAACCTATGTGAAACTATTATTTGGTGTTGCGGTTGAGAGGTCGGCCGCAACACCAAGGGTTCCGGGTTCGATCCCCGGGCGATACAAACATTTGTGTGCATTAACATGTCTGTTTGTAATGGTCTGGGTTTTCTATGTATAATATGTATGTATTTACAAAAAAAATGTATATATGTATGTTTAACCGTTGTTTAGTACCCATAATACAGGCTTCACGCTTAACTTGGGGCTAGATGGCGCTGTGTGAATGTCAGTGGATATTTATTTATTTATATCCCACACGTGGGGGATCATGAAAATGGGGTCCGTTTTTTGCCATTTGGCTACGGGAGTTGATAAGTTGACAACCGTGATAATTAGTACCATCATGCTCAGTATACTGAGAATGTCACCAGCGAAAACCAAATAGCAATGACGTTACCTAGGCTAGTCGCCTTGAGCTTAAGCGATTAATCGCTACTCTTGAGGTCGTTTCGATTTCTGGTATTTTATACAAAATAATTAATTGAATTGGATATCACATTATTTTGAATAGATTTGGCTTTCATTTATCAAAAGCGTGTGTTCGTGCGCGGCGCGCCCTTGCGCTTGTGTTCCACGGCCGCGGCGCATCACCGGGAAGGATGATCAATTCTAATGATGATGTCACGTTGATATTTTAGTCATCATCAACATTGTGAAACAAAGTCAATCATTAATCATTGTCAGAGCGTCGGTGGCTCGATGGTGTGGACTGTTGTCTTCCGATTGGGAGGATGCAGGTTCAAATCCCGCCACGCACCAATGTTCGAAATTATATCCAACGCTCTTTCGGTGAAGGAAAGGGGGGATGTTAAATGAGACTTTCAGCAATTTTACGAAAAAAGACATGAAAGTTTATACGAGACTGTAGACAGTAACTAAAAAACCTATTAATAAGTACTTAAGAAAAAAACACTGAAAAGACTGCCAAACAAATTACAAAAAGAACTAAATCCTACCAAAAACTCGGCACTACTTGAGATCTGATAACATTTTTCACAGGTTAAGGCTTATCCTGTGGAAATGTCACCATTGTATCTTGTTGGCAACATTATACATGACATGTTTTTGGTGGGAATAGAATTATTGCACTGCATCTGGATACAATAGTAATGGATTTGAAAAGTTTCGTTAGCGAATTTAGCTTACAGCTCTAACGCATGACATTAGTTTAAGCTTAAAGAGATATACTTTCCGTACGTCCGTAATCAAATACGCAGTATGAATGTAATATAATCAGTATAATGCGCAGCTGCGACATCCCCACTGTGGAATTGGTTTACAAGCCTTCCTCTTTAGAAAGAGCACTACCAGCGACCAAAACACATACCTACATGTCGCTCTTTGATCTAATTTTATTAACTTATTTTTTATTAATGGTCGGTTTTCTAAAGTCACTCCACGAGCAATGGAGTTTCGGGTTCCCTCTCAGATATAAAACTAGAAATGGGGGGTTTCTCTCAGATATAACATCGAAAATAGTGTCAGTCGTGATAGAAATTGGACTCAACTCGCCGTATCAACAAGTTGCAGTCCATGAGATTCGGTCACAGTTCAGGGCTCTCAACGCAACATTGCTCATATCATTTATTACCGCGCTGATATGTTCCGTACAGAACGTTATAAAGGGATGAAAACCCTTCAATTATCGAGCCAATGAGTAACGTATTACGTATCTACTTCACATCGGGTTAATGTTAAACAATTTGTCACCCTTTAAAGCAGCTGCACTGGCTTGTGAAATATCCAATCGGCAGCGCGGGTTTCCATTACCGCTGCTCATAAAGCGGCCAGTCGGAGCTGAAAATTGCGTTAGTGAGGCTCACGCGCCGCCGCCTATCGCGCAGTGCCGCGCCAGACGCCCCCGCGCCGCCCGCCTTACCACACAACCCTCCACACTAAGGCTTAACCTTACATTCAAAGTTTGCGTTCAACACAAGCAAATCTTGTTTGAGAAAGTCAGATTCAGCTTTGAAGAAGTTCAGTTTGTGAATTTGGAGTTATGGAAAACTAGGAAATGTGCTTTTGAAAAGACTGTCTTGACTTTAGTTCTAAACTAACGGTGTGTGAATCAAACTGATTTTAAAGTATTAAAGGAATCATGATAAAAATGTACACAAGCGTTTAGATTTGGTTTACGCCACGACAGCTGTTCTGCATCGGGTGCTATTTAAGTTCTCGTAAGTTCCACTGGTGGTGTTTGTGTGGTGGCCCCGTGACGTCACCGATGGAGGAGCGCCGGAACTACGGGAACATCGCGTTTGCGCTCGTCTACCTTACCTTCTTCCTGGACAACGTCCTTCTCACCATCGTGGGTAAGTTACACACATAGGTTTGCAATAGCAGACCAATTTGACAAATTAATCCAGAAAATATTACACGTTGGCAAGTATTCTTTATTGAAGAAACGTATTTGCTGAAAAATGGGGAGAACTGCGACCAGCAAAGGACTAAGATAGGTTAAAGAGTCTCATCATGAGAAAGTACTTTTAAAATCTATGCGAGTTTTATCACGGAACTTAATCTTTAACTTTGTCTTCAATGTTAAATGCCTAGTCAACTTCGTTTTTGCTAAATGTATTCATCGTTAAGTAATTTTAAACTTGTGGACCAGTCAGTGCTTATGTTAAAACTCAAATGTTAATCCTACCTGTAAGCTTTGGTTTTTATGATATCAAACAGGTGAGCATGAGCATATGTCAGCCATATCACCTGATGGTAAGTTACTATGCAGATAAAGATGGAACATGCTAAAAACTTTCGTCTTAATAATGCGTATTGATAACATGTGCCGTGTGGACTACAATTGTCACGCCCATTCTTTCGTGGTGCATTATGAGACTATGACGGGACAAATAATTTAGCAAGGAACGGGTAGCAGCAAACTCTTGTCTCTCCTACCATTGATAGTTTATGTTGTCTCCGACCCACCTGCCAAGCATAATATTGATCGCCGGGAGGTTGGATTGCATGTACATAAATCACTTCTGCGCAATATCCCATGGAATTGTGCAGCAGTGATAATGCTATTGTAATTTAATTTTATTTAATATTTGTGTTTTTTTATTTTATTTATTATTATTATTTTAATCAACTGTGTGTTACTAACATATTTTATAAGGAAAATTGTTACTAACACATTTGTACTTGTATCTGTTGGATCTATGTTGTCTGAATAAAGAATATTTTTATTATTATTATAGGGATAGTGGCAAATAAATCCTCTTTCGTATCGGAGTAGACCCTTAGTTCTCTAGATTAAAGTTTTGTGGAATGAATGAGTGACGTCACTCGTTCTCTGCTTGAATGTTTGTAATTCTTAGCCTCTCATGCGGCACCCGCGGTTTTATCGGGGTCGTATTCTTATTTTTCGTCATCACTCGGTAGACGTCAAAAATAAGCAATGCTTAAAGTCGTTAAGAAATGCGTTCTAAATGACTACTGCTCAGATGGCCTTTACAGCTTGATCAGGCAAGTGGCGAGCGCAGATGACTCTCAGCCTTAAAGATTTAGCCAACGAGCCTCGATTACCCAATGGGACTCGAACCTCGACATAGCCTGACGTTAGCGTTGCGGAGAGGTTACGTGACTAGGGACGAAGGCCTCCGCCGGGGACACAATGTGTTCTTCCCGTTGTTACTAACATACGAAGCATAGACATGGTCAGTGGACACTGACTGGAAGACGTGTTCAAAATTTGTTTTGAACAAAGATTTCATCAAATAAAGAAGATTTCATCCCCTCCTTATCAAAGAAATTACCAATCAGAAGTCAGATAATTAGATTTTATTTCTTTAGTGACTTATTTAGGAAATAACGAGCTGATGGTAAGTGATACTGTCACTCGCAAGTCTCATGAAACAACAGGTGCGTCGCCGAGGGAGAGAAAAAAAAAATAGAGAGCGGTATAGAAAATTCTCCTCGATTTGAACAAGTGATCTTACTCACTTGGTGAAACACAAAGCGCGCGTTGTTTCACGCTCGTTTTATTGTAAGGTCTTGGTATCACTCCGAGCCGATTTATTTATGTCGAAGCATCTTACACTCAAGTGTTGGGATCAACCCCAGTCTTTTCTCTGCCTGTGTAAAGAAGTTGCTTGTTCTTCCCGAAGTGTTGTTCTCGTGTGTTTGCAGTGCCGATGATCCCGGAGTGGGTGCACCCGGACGGCGCCAACGTCTCCGCCGGCTTCGCTCCCGGTCAGTATATCTACACTAAGCGGTCGTACTTAGCACGGGTGGAAACTCTCGACACACAATACATGAATCTATTGTCTACTACGTTCGAGCGGCTTATATCTTTATAAACTCAATCATTTACTGCCAAACCATGATGTACAAAGTATGTTACATAAAATATGAGACTAATTGCTGTTCGCCTTCCTCCTTAAGAAATAACAAAACACCCCTCATAAGAAATGTCATATAAGTATTAAAGGGGTGTTTTAAAAAAAGTTAAGTCATGTTCCCCCTTGAAAATATTAAGTAATAAAAGAATAGTATCTCTAGTGACTTTTGAAATTAATAAAAATACTATAGTTATGGATTATACACATAACCAGAATTGCATCTTGAATTTTCGCCATTAAATGACGACTATTGTATACTAATCTTTTTAGTTATTCGAGTAGGAAAGTTAATATGCCAGTGTTGTGTGTGTCGCTGAATATGTTGTGTGCGTGCAGAGATGGGTTCCGGATGGCAGGCGGGCGTGGGCGCGGTGCTGGGGGCCAAGGCGGTGGCGCAGCTGGCGGCCGCGCCGCTCGCCGCCGCCGCGCCGCCCGCGCCCGCCCTCCGCCTCGCCACCGCCCTGCTCGCCCTGGCCGCGCTCGGTACGTACACACACACACACACACACACGCAGACGCACACGCACAACACCACAACACACACACAACACACACACAACACGCGCTCGGTCACTATACACACAGCATGCCCCGCATCGCTCTGTGCGCCTGCCTTCGAACTAGCCTTGGGATTCACAATACACATACAGACATACCTACTGGCGTTATTAACAAACACACACTGAATGTGCGACCGTTTGATTCACTTGAATCATATTTTTGAGCGTGCGTTCACAATGTTTCTAGTAAAACAAGAATTAAGCATGTAATAACCGCCAACTTTAAAAAGCCTAAATCTGTTCTAGGTCTGGTTGGACGGAAATGTTCCAAGTACTTTTGTGTCGTATTTTATGGTTTCTGACCCTCATGTATAGGAGCCTTATAAAGAGAAGCTGTAGCCTGGCAGTGGACTAGACGGTTGTTGGGACTGTACATAACAGTAATTTTAGAAATTGATACACAACTCTGTTCCAAACGCAATATGGGAAAGGTTGTGGTGCGCTTCAGGCGTGTATCACAGGCTTGCAATCCCCTTGTCCATGTATGTTTGTGTGTGTCAAGTTGTGAACGTGAAACGCCTGTGTGTGCGTCAGCATACGGCGTTCGTTTCTTCGGCAGTACGAGGGTGTGTCGCAGCTGGCGTCCCCGGCCCCCTCGCAGTGTGGGTGAGTGTGTATGGCAGGCTTCTATCCCTCAGTATGAGTGCGGTGTACGTTTGTGGGATTTGCCCCCGCAGTGTCGGGCTCGTGCTGTCCCCTCTGTCATATCCGATTGTGAGTGTCTCAGGCGTTCGACCCGGCGGCGGCGCATGGACATCAGTGTGTGTGCTCCCCCTGGCGGGTAGTGTGTGTGTCGCAGGCAGTTTTTGTGTGTGTGTGTGTATGGTTGAATTTCATACCTCAGTATGAGTGTAGCTCATGCCGTCCCTTCTTCATATCCGAATGTGTCAGGCTAGTGTCTCCCTCAGTATCATTGTAAGTCCCAGGCGTGTATCGCAGGCTTGCTTTCCCATTAGTATCAGTGAGCAATTCACAGGAAGCAGTCTTCGTATTGAAGTGAGATCCTATATGGCGTGCGTTCCTCTTCAGTCCCAACGTGGTTGTGTGGAAGGTATCTCCCCCTCAGCATAAGGTTCATGCCGTCACCCTCGTTAGTGGAAGTCTTTGTGTGTGAGTGTGTGTTCGGGCGAGGGGCTTGTCTGTGTATGTGTTTCAGCATGAATCGCCTGTGGAGGAAGAGTTTACCTCCCCTTTAGTACCAGTGTCCCTCGCATCCCAGGCGTAGGCGTGTGTGGTCGGACAGTACGAGTATAGTGTCGCCCCCTGACGTCAGTGTCCCCGGCAGGCGTGGGCGCGTGCGGCGCGTGGGCGGGCGGCGCGGGCGGCGCGGGCGGGGGGCGGGCGGCGGCGTGCGCGGCGGGCGCGCGGCTGGCGCAGGGCGCGGGCTCGGCGCTGGCGGGCGCGCCCGGCCTCGCGCTCGCCGCCGCCGCGCTCCCCCCCACACACACGCACCAGCGGCTCGGCGCGCTGCTCGGCGCCGTCGCACTCGGTAACACACACCTAACCACCTTCGTGTACCTACTACTATGCGGTACACTCGATACTGACTCGTCTAGGTAGGTACCACTGCAGTGACAGATACCGGCCCGGGAAATAGATTTTTTTAATGGCTTATGTAGGCAGACAAGCAAGCGGCCCATCTGATGGAAAACTGTGACCGCCGCTCATAGACAGCTGCAATGCCGAGGGCAAAGCCGTGCCGCTGCCATTCAAGAGGAAAGGGCTCTCTTGCGCTTTTGTGTTTCGGGATAAGGGCTCTGTAGCTAGTAAAATTACCGGGTATAAGAGACCTAGCATCTGTTGTGACGGGCGAAGTGCAACATTGATGGAGAATTATTATTGTCTTAGTTTTAGGTCTCCATTAAAGCCGCTCTTTTATGGTCAGGCATATCACTTACCATCAGGTTAGCGTTCTAACCGTCCTGTTCACTTCGTATAAAAAATATAAAAAAATATGTACCTACACTTGTTTTTTTTGTACTGTTTTTATTGAATACTTTCCTACATGTAAGTAAACGATTCACCTCATGATAAGTGATATCGCTAACTATGGTCACTTGTTTCGCCAAAAAGCAACAAATACAAGAGTGGAGGGAAAAGCGGGAGTATTTTGGGTCCCCTGTTACTGCACTCACTTGAGTCACTCGACGTATTCTAGTTGTTTGAGTCTGCGTTAAAATAATCTCAAAGGGCAGGGAGCAGCCGACTTCACCCAGAGTTACAACATCAGCTGAACTCCTTCTCTTTATATTAAACATGATTGTTGTTTTCTTTTTATATTTACGAATAATTTGACCTTCCTTTGTTAAAATGCAGACGGTCTAAACCCTTCTTACTTAGTCATTCGGGAAGGCCTGTGCCCAATAGTAGGCCGACACGATTAAGTTGTTGTTGGCAGTTGCAAATGAATGATCAAAATTGTTGTTGTACACCAGGCGTGCTGGTGGGGTACCCGGCGGGGGGGTGGGCGCGCGAGGTGGGGGTCCGCCTCGAGCCCTTCCTCCTCATCGCCGCCGCGCTGCTGCTAGACCTCGGTGCGAACACACATACACACACACCCACTCACCCACACACTAAAGGTATCGACTGAAATTAGTCGTCAGTTGTAGTCTTCTGATTAAAATCTAATAGGTTACAAGACTAATGTACACGTAAGGCTTGAAAAAAATCTTGTCCTTTCAACAGGCCTTAAAAATATAAGTCTTTTTCACACTATCTCAGGCAGACAGTTCTCACACGCTTAAACACTGACACACACAACCTGATCACAATCTTCCAACACTGACACATTCCCAACTCTCACACAGCTACGAAATTAGTTTTACATATTATTAATATTAACGAATTTAATAATATTACGAAACGTATTTTCTTTCGTCTCGTGGCCGTTTTGGCATTTAGGCGATCTTAATTTAATAAAATATACTTTGTATAAGGTAAAGTAATCCTACTTATTAACGGTAAATTATTGATCAATTATGGAAATGATATTGAGGCCCACGCACTATGATGGACCCTTTAGTGGTTTTACTTGCTGAAAAATGATGTTAATTAGGGTAACTTATTTTTATATTTCTTACAGTTTTGCAAATCATATATTTGGACAGAGAAGAGTTCTCTCAAGTAAGTTAATCAAGTTTAAGATATATATCTACTCGTAGTTACAATCTACGATATCCCTTCTTTTCTATTAGTTTTACTCACCACACAAGTATAGTTTAAAAAGCCTTCTAACTTTAGCTCTAAACAAAATGTGACGACAAAGCAAAAAAAAAATTATCTATTTTTCCGCGTTCTCGTCATCATCAGCCTATAACGGCTCTTATGTCTGGCACTTCGGTGGTGCCTATCTAAACAACTGAGTACCGAGTTTAGAAGCCGTTACCTGGTTACGTAGATGAGGCAGCTAAGCGCAGTGTGGTCCGCAGAAGCCGTTACTAAGTTACCGTAGATAAGGGCAGCTAAGCGTGGTGTCGACCGCCGAAGCCGTTACCTGGTTACTATAGATGGGATGACGAAGGGTGTGTGGGCAGGCGCCGGCGTGGGCGGCGTGGGCGGCGGGCGGCGGCGGGTGGCGCGCGCGTGGCGGGCGGGCGCGCGCGGCGTGCGCGCGGCGGCGGGCGGCGCGGGCGCGCCGGCGGCGGCCGCGGTGCTGCTCACCACCAGCGTCATGGCCGCGCTCGAGCCCTGCCTGCCCGCATGGATCATGGACAACTTCCATCCGCAGGTACACAGGCTCGCACACAACACACATCACATCACACGCAGACACATTATACTGGACAAAGCTATTCCTTCAACCTTACTGCTACATGCAGATCTTCTGTACTGGATCGTGGACAACTTCCATCCCCAGGTAAGACTCGCATTACACACAACACACATCAAACAGGAGAAACATTACCAGCTCTTCATCTTACTGCTAATCGCAGGTCTTCTCCACTGGACCATGGATAACTTCCATCTCGTCAACATGTCGCAGTCTACTGCTAGACACAAGTCTCCTACTGCGCAAAATATCCCACTCCTCCACGTTCCTTATCCAGCCTCCACAAACGGCCTGAACGCATCAACCGCAGTCTACTACTAGACAGAAGGCTTACTCAAAATCAGTGCCAGGGTCTGCTTAATAGGGGTCCTTGCTTGGCTTATGTTGAGTGAATTCGTTAAATTTTTGCATCTTAGCACACCATGTTGTGATCTTTAGTGGATTTGTTGTTTTGAATATCCGGAAATATCTGGTCCTCTGATTTCATCATCAAGCCTTCTCAAGTCTTCAATATATCTGAACATAGAGATCGAAATAGGTCTTGCCGAGACGGTCTCTACTCCAGAACTGGTCTACTCTAACCGCCATCGGTTCTGCGACATACCACACCACCGCCATTTTCGCTAGCTGATCCAGCGATCTATGACATTTCAGTATTATATTTATAACCCTGTGACGGAGGCATTAAGGTTTCTCATATATAAAATGTCTGTTTTGTTGTTGTGCTAGATCCTTGATAATTTCTAATTGGTTTCCAGCCATGAATACGCTTCATGGCTGGAAGCCAACAGCTGAGCATTGTTTAGAATTTTTAGAATCCTTGAATTGGCACGTTAAATGATGATGATGATGATGAAAGATTACCTATATCATCAGGATTCGATCCGGATAGTTAAGTTCCTAGGCATTAGTCGGCTTATGTGTATTATATATTTTGTATAAATTGAACGAGTACAAGAGTAACGTTAACAACTGATCCACCAGGCATGGCAGACGGGCACGGTGTTCATCCCCGACAGCCTGGGGTACCTGGTGGCGGCCACGGGCGCGGGCGGAGTGGCGCGGAGGATCGGGGCCGAGAGGGTCGCCCTCGCCGGCGTCGGGCTCGTGGGGGTCGCCGCCCTCGCCTTACCGCACGCCACCTCCGTACGTCCACACACACACACACACACACGCCGGCGTCGGCTCGTGGGTCGCCGCCCTCGCCTTACCGCACGCCACCTCCGTACGTCACACACACACACACACACACACACACGCCGGCGTCGGGCTCGTGGGGGTCGCCGCCCTCGCCTTACCGCACGCCACCTCCGTACGTCACACACACACACACACACACACACACGCCGGCGTCGGGCTCGTGGGGGTCGCCGCCCTCGCCTTACCGCACGCCACCTCCGTACGTCACACACACGAGTGTTCTGTATGTGTGAGTGGTGTGTGGCAGGTGCGGTGGGGGTGTGTGTGTGCAGTGTGTGTAGAAACCATACCTACATTTTGTATTTCCATTAAAACTTAAAACATCATTAGCGGGCGGCTGATTGCTAAGTTAGTTGTTATATGAGTTTTGCGTATACGATTGTATATCTTGTTTGGTTACGCTATTTATTTGTTCAATTATCTGTTTTATGTTATTGTACGTAACTTTCATTTCGCTACTCCTTCTATTTAAAGTGAATTGTTTGTTTTACTGGAGTTCTTGGACGATACACGTACACCAGTATTCAGGTACTAAGGTGCAGGTGTTTTCTAATTTTGGAAATTATATGTACGACGTTCTTACGGTGAAGGGAAATATCGTGAGGAAACTGCGCACGGCAAGTAGGAGCGACGAGGAGTCACCTTACAGTACATAATGAGTTGATCATGCCACAGGTATCAGTGTGTGTGTGTGCGTGTGTGCAGGTGCGGTGTGTGATGTGGTGTCAGTGCGCGGTGGGCGCGGGGCTGGGCGCGGCGGACGCGGCGCTGGTGCCGCCCCGCGCCCACCGCGCCGCGCTGCTGCAGGCCGCCGCCAGCGCCGCCTACGCCGCCGGTACACACACACACCGCCACACCACACCACACCACTACACCACACGCTGCATTACCATCTCACAACTATTCAACGGCACACAATACATTTAAGTATTCAATTCAATAAATAAATAAAAACCGGGTTGCTTTTCTTCATAAAGCTGGGATTTTAAATATGCAAGCGTTCGACAACTTACTGGCTTACTAGGTGGTTAGTAAGGCATTTGATAAGGTCTGCCATAAATACTTCTTTGCAAATTAAAAGCATGAGGTTTTGATTGCCTTTTTTTATTAGATGACTACACTCTTATCTATCCAACAGAAATTTTCTTGTAGTAATTAATAAATACTGTTTTAGCTTGCATAATATGTCTTCTGGGGTGCCTCAGGGATAACATCTGGGGCCCTATCTGAGGGTTTCTATCCGATGCTAATGTCAGCAAGAAGCGACTTAGTCGTCTCGAGAGTCTTTAGTATAACGATGAATAAGAAGTTATTCCAAGCAATATTCTAATAGGATGATGTTAAAGCAATGCATCCAAAGCAAGGGCGTTTCTGTTTACCTCCAAAACTCCTGGACTACGCTGAGTAGGCTACCTTTTAGGGCAATTGCATACATTTGAAATTGTTTTTACTAAATCATGTTTAACAATGAATGTTGTAATTGTTAACTGAATAAATTTTACTTTAATTTTACAAAATGCGATCTTTCGAATTGATTCCAATCACTTCGTGGTGTATTCGGACCATCTCGAGCTTCTGTGAATAAACTAATGGCCAGAACTGTTTTATTGAGTCTGCACCTACGAGTAAAAAGCTTGTAATTTACTTTACACAGCTTTTTTAGCTTGACTGCGCTCAAGTCAGACGCGGATCGAGCATGATGCCACAATTGGGACGATTGAAAGTGAGAATCGAACCATAAAGTCTCGTAGACAGGTAGGGAACCCGGCTAAATGTTTGTAGGTACCACCACAATGCGAGATATCGTCCCGTTAACAGGAGTGTTGTGAATTTCAGTGTGTTCGGGATGAGGGCACTGTAGCTATTGAAATTACTGGGTATAAGAGACCTATCTATCAGTTGTTGGTCTCCTTCAATGCAGCTCTGTCAGGTCAGGAGTATCACTTACCACCAGGTGAGCATACTGACCGCCCTGTGCACTTACCTAATGACATAAAAAAACAGTAAACTCTGGAAGTCAGGTTCCCTGCGTTTCCCCGGCTATATGTTAGCATATGGTGCAGGTCCGGTGGTGGGCCGGCTGGTGTCGTGGTGGGCGGGGTTCGGTACGGCGATGCGCGCGCTCGGCGTGCTCAACCTGCTGTACGTGGGCTACCTCTACCGGGCGCTCAAACGACATCCGCTCGCAGAACAGGTACTTACCTTTAGTTTGCATATGAAGTCACTCGTGAGGTTGTGTCGTTCTTTCGGCGCAACCATAATGGATTAAAAATTGTTTCAGAATCTCACGACCTAAGACTACCCAAGTTGGCTAGAATTATCAATTATCATTATCATTACAGTCTAATATATCCACTGCTGAACGAAGGCCTTCCAAAATGATTTCTATACGTTCTAGCAGTCAACAGCCTTCTCCTACCCTGCACCTTAACCAAAACAAAACAAAGATCTGTGCCCTGTAGTGCGCCTTAATAGGTTGATGATGATAATGGTTCTGAAATTCTGACACTTTTGAATCGTCGAAACTTCTGTTTTGCCCATTCAAAAATGTTATTCAAAGCATTTTTTAATTTGAGTCCTGCGAGGCGTCGGCCAAGCTTAGCCATAATAGCTAATGATGTATAAAGTTAGATGCGTGATATGCTCACAAAACAATTGAAAAAAAAGTGTTCCGATTGCAGCGACATCACACATACACATATTTCAAATGAGCGTACATTTACCTAAACAAATGCCTACAAACTGTATTCTCTTTGGCGGTTCGTTTTTGAGGCACGGGTAGCGTATCTACCTTTATATATACAGAATATCATTGATAATAGTATAAAAGATAACAGCGAACTGAGACCTATTACAACCTATGAACTATATTGATATCTTTTCTGATAAATGTAATGTAAATTTCCAGTGGGGGGCCATCACTCCGGAAAACGAAGATGAGAGCGAGTGCAGCGAGGGCGCCCCTTTGCGCGGGCCCGCGTACGTGCCGATGCGCTGAACACAAACCCAAAGTACATACAACTGATAGTTTTTACTATAAAAATATTCATGTTCCTATCATTTTCTTGCCATAGACTTTCCGCTGTTGGCTTTCACAGTTTCACAGGAAAAATGGCAATCGCTGATGGCACTCGGACAAAATTTCTAGAAATATTAAACCTAAATTACTGACGCAAACCCTTGTCGTTGAGCGACTTAGTCAAGTGGGTGGTAATAATAAAAAACATAGGTATATCTACTATGATACCTACTTATATACCTTTCCCTTATAATTTAAATTAGAAAGAAGACATACCGACAAGGGATTAAATTTTCTGTTATCTACTTATCGATTAAATTATTATTTTTAAATATTAACTGCAAACCTTTTTGATTATTAAGGCTGATATTATGACTAGGTATCTGTTTATCTACAATTGTTACTCGGAGTTAATAATATTAAGTATTTAAGTTATATTGTTACTAACCACAACAAGTCTATGTTACTTGAATGCATAAAAATTATTATTAATAGATGGTGTGAGTCATAAAAATCTATTTAAATTCTGTAAGTTCTTTTATAAGACATCAACGAATATTGCATTAAAACGTGAAACAAAAATGTTGTTTTAGTTCTGTAAAGTTTACATTGTTGTTATTACACCTATATCATCATCAGCTCATTCAATGTCCCCCCCGAGGGGCCCGAGCCTACCCGTATAGGGTTCTCACCCTATACCTATAAATATAGATGATAATAATTATATAAAAATGAAATACAGATAGGTTTTATTAACAAAAAATAAACGTGTTACCGTTGTTGCGCGTGAGAGGGTGCTACATATTATCGTGTCGCTCAGCTTCTATGGAGAAAGACAGATATTCTGTGCTTCTAAAATTTGTCTTAAGCAATACTTGTGTATTAGGTTGTTAAGTAGGTATTAACTCACATCCGAGTCTTACTAATTGTATAAGTACCTATGTTATTAAAAAGGAGAACAACCACTTTTTATTTTTTTTATAACACTTCACAATTAAAACTAAGAAACGTACTTGTAAATAAAACAACAAACCAACAGTTTATGTATTTTAATAAAACTCAAATTGTATGACAAACGACCACAATGTCAGCATAAGGATAATTCTTACTAAGAGTACATTCATTCATGTTTCACATAATCATGTAGTGAAATAAAAAAGACAAAAAAATAATTAACTTAATTAGCATTTAATTCAAATCAAACTGAATCTGACATTAAATACTACTTATGAAAAGGTATATTTCTTTTATATTAAAGTACCTAACTGTAAAATCCATGTATTCTAATGCTTTCCTTTCCTTACAGAGGAATTTGGAATATATTTGTAGCGTATCTACTTACATTATCACAAGAAATATAACAATTGTATTTGCAGTAAAATATTTACTGAAGTGTAGATTCACAAATCTTGTTTAAATACACTACAATAGATGTATTGAATTTAGAAAGTTTTTTATTGTTAGGTGTTGGCAGTAATTGTTACTATTAAACTATGGTCAAAATTAGTATCACCACAGCGATATAAAAACCGCTCTGCATCATGATAAAAAGTGATATTTAAGGTAATTTAAAAGATGTACTCAGTAATACTGAGGCGAACTTATTTCAATTGAATATTTTCCTATATCTATTTCAATAACTTTTAAAAGGACAAAATCAAATAAGCAATTTGACAACTGCTTTGTTTACAAATTCCAATCACGCCAGCGCGGCGCCACATTTCCAAAAACAAAAATGAAGAAATAAAAAATATATTTTCTACGACTTTGGTTCAAACCACTCAGTCTTAAACTGGCAATGGGCGCCGGCCCCTGCTCCGAACCACACACACATCACTCGACTTATCATTACCAACAAAATAAGCTTACTCTAATATTTTATACAATTTTATAATATAACATAAGAATCTCATAAAATTATCTTTCATACCGTTTTCATGCTAACAATGTACTTATTCTACACAATTTGTTTATAAAACTTTTTCTTTTTTCATATTTTTTTATGTTAATACCGGGTAATTATCAATATACGTATTTTGTTTGACACAAGAGTATTATTATTGTTCGGTTATAGTGCAGAGCTTGCAGGCGACCCTACTTGAGTAGAAGTATATAATTTATTTACACACAAAGCGGAGCAAGTCTTTAAGTGAGCAGTATACACTTTCGTATTTGCAACATTTTAATAATATGGCTTTATTCTCATGGCGCGATACACACAGAACGATTAAACGAATCTTATCTTTATATATTAATGCCTCGATAAAAGGCATTTCTTGTACATTTTATTATCTAATCAAATGTTAAAAAGCTCATGCATGTTATGAGCATCATTAACGAAGCACTCAATTTTTGAGCTGCATTAAATAGTAAACGACTTGTTTATTTTAATAAAAGTTGAATAATAACAATTATTTCAAATACAACAATCACTTAACTTGACCCAATTAAGTAATACAATATTTTTTGTACTTAACTTAATCATGTTCCTTAATTAAAACGATACATAAATTACAAAACTACAAATACTTTTATGAATTGTATCACTACCGGCCCTTATGCGTTTCGTTTCGAACTATTTAATATTTCAGACGTGATAAATTCTTATGCGAATATATTTATTTCAAGAAATTTAAGTTTATTCAGTTAATAAATAAGAAAAAGCTGCGGGGAGGGCTAGGTCACTCAGTATATGTTTTAGGGCCCAAATTTTACTAAATATTGAGCTTTAAACTCTAGTAAGAGTTGCCACGGGTGGTGCCTGCTATATTTTCAAAACCCTGTACAGTCAAACTTTGTAAATAAATGTATTATCTCTAGATAGTACAAAAGTACCTACCTTGAGCAAAAGTAGACTATATTCTTCGGCAGGTAAGTCGGTTTTAGAATACGATTTATTTTAAAGTAAGTTCAAAATCAAATTCAGAAATAGGTATCACCGTGTCATAATAAAACATACTAAATTGACACCCCACAAAAACGTTTAGTTCAACTTAAATGCAAAGCTCTATTTACCTGCACTATGACTATGATTTTTTTACTTAGACCCATTCTAGAACGAGCCTCAAGCGTTGATCTTTACTTAAATATAGTAAGAAAGGGATGCAGCTATTTATCGTATATAGCACGACCCTTTCTTACTCAATTTAAGTAAACATCGACATTAAGTCTCGTTCTAGAATACGGGCCTAAGGATTACTAGCGCTAAAATGGCTATCAACTAAATTAGTCCACAAGGACTTATAAAACAAAATGCTTCTCATACTTGTACTAGTAAAAACAATATTATTACTAAATAGCACTCATCGATTCTTAGTTTTTTCTTTCTCTTTTGCCCATAACAGATTTTCTTAAATATCAAATCATTTTTATTATACGGAATCGGTTCGTCGATAAACTAATCTCAGTAATTTGTCGAATAAACGAATAACATGTGAACTTTGGACATTTATGGTACTTAAACTATAGCCTTGAAACAATCCAGACTTAGACAAAAAGTTAGTGCTAAACCAGTGTATGTTTGTATAGTCCAAACATATATACATCATAATAATAACTGACATGAACACAGCGCCATCTAGCCCCAAACTAAGCATTAGACTGTAATATGGATACTAAACAACGGATAAACACTTATATACTTTTTTTAAAATAGATACATCATCATCATCATCATCATTACAACCTGAAAGTCCACTGCTGAACGAAGGCCTCCCCTAATGATTTCCACGCGGACCGATCCCTTGCAGTTGACATCCATCATGCTACCTGCCACCTTAACCAGATCATCAGACCATCTGGTTGGGGTCGGCCTACGCTTCGTTTCCGTTACGCGGACGCCACTCGAGAACCTTTCCGCCCATCGGCCATCGGTTCTACGCACTAGTGCCCTGCCCACTGCCACTTCAATTGCTTATCCTGTGGGCTATGTCGGTCCTCTAGTTCTCCTACGGATATCCGTGTTCCGGATCTTATCGCGTAGGGAAACACCTAACATAGCCCTTTCCATAGCACGTTGAGCAACTTTAAGCCTATTTAAGAGGCCCTTAGTAAGCGACCACGTTTCACTTCCGTATGTAATAACCGCAACACACACTGGTCGAAGACTTTCGTCTTAGACACTGAGGTATTTAAATAGATACATATTATACATTAAAACACCCAGACTAATACAAGCACATGTTGTACTGGCCGGGGATCGAACCCGGAACCCTTGGAAGTTTCTGCAACTACACCAAATAGGTGTAATGGTTGAGTTATCAGCTGTTGATAAATTCTCTCTAATTCAAGGTTATATCATTAAATGATTACCTGCTTATAAGTTATATAGTCCAAAGATTCAACAAATCATTCTATACGTTACTTTTAACGGAATACCTTAATATTTTACACAATTAAAATCAGCCGCAACATTCACCGCTTCAATATGCCTAAATATAACATACATACATTATGTAATCAATACATTACTCATACATGATAATTTGAGTCCTGACAAGATATGAATTAACATACGATAGTCGACTGGAAGAGGGCGCTCGTGGGGTGCCAGTCGTCTAGAATCCGGGGTTGAAGGGCGGGGACTTTGCCCCCGTGGCTTGCTCGTAGGAAGGCGGGAGAGCTGGGGAAAATACACGGATAGTAAATAAATTATTTAATCAAATATTTCATCATCATCAACTCATAAAAATCCCCATCGAGGGGTACGAGCCTACTCATGGCGCGTGTATAGGCCTTAGTCGTCCACGCGGGCCCAGTGCGGGTTGGACGACTTCACAAACAACCTTTGAATCTCTTCGCAGGCGTATGCAGGTTTCCTCACCATGTTTTCCTTCACCGTAAGGACGTCGGAAAAACGTACATATGATTTCGAAAATTTATTGATACGTGGTGGGATTTGAACCTGCACCCTCCACATCGGAAAGAACAGTCCACACCAATGAGCCACCCACGATCTTGTTAATAAGACACTCAACTGCCCCCAAAAGATTTTCAAAATGCGAAATTATCTAATGCCGGGCGGAATTCTCTATCTCTATTGATAAAATTCTGAGTCAATATTTTTCGTAACTTCATCTCCCCACAGCTAAGATGTGTGGGAAGGCCTGTGACCTGCAGTGGGTCGTTATAGGCTGATGATGATGAACTTCTTCATAATCGAATTGAGCTAGGTTTTATTTAACCTTTCGTCTACATTCCTGGCGATTTAAAGGGTTTTAGCTTAAAATATCTTAGAGTAAATGGCTTGAAGATGATGGTGATGATGTTCCAGTCTCGTTCTGGACTACGGGCCTTAGACTCAATTAAATAAGTAATGAAAAATAAAAGAAAAAGAAGGCATACTTAAAATCTAAACCTATTTAATGTACAAATCGTAAAGAATCACGTCGTAGGTAAACTCATAGACAAAAATAATTAATGTGACTTAAGCAAAACGATATTTGATAAGATAATGTTTATCGCTAACAAAACACACAGAAATAACAACAATAATATATTATGCGTAAGTAAAATCAACAAAACAATGTGCCAATGTGGTGCAATTACTAGGTGGTAGACTCGATACTGAGTCGACTAGGTAGGTACCACCGCAGCGCCAGATATCAACATCATTGGCAGCCTTTATAGCCTACTGCAGGGCACAGGCCTTCACACGGCTTACGCTACCTTTTTCCGGTAGACTATATGACTTTTAAAACATCACTAGCTACAGTTAGCTAGTAATGTTACCGATTATAGAGACATAACATCTGTTGTCTCTGGTGTCGGGAGCAGTGCGGCATTGATGGAGAATAATAACTGTCTATCAATTGTTGGTCTCAATCAATGCCGCTCTGACATGATCAGGCGTATCACTTACCATCAGGTGAGCGTCCTGACCGTCATACACTTAAAAATACAAGTACATAGTTGTATACAATAAGGGTCCGCGAGCGTAGGGTAGGTAGGTACCTTGTGTGTTCCATCCAGGAGGTGGCAATCCAAAGAATACTGCATTAAACATATGAATAATTAATACAGCATAGCCGGAGGACCCAAGGAAAACAAAATTACTCTAACAAATTAAATTTAAATAAAAATTATGGAAAATAAATAAATAAAAGAAAGAAAAAAAGGGATATAGGGGATGAAAGTTTGCATAAAACTTTGTCAATTTTAAACCGATCAGGCTGAGAAACCACCACTAAGAGGATAAAATAGGGAATAAAAAATAATAAATGGGAAACTAAATGGAAGAGCTCTATGATTACAATTATTAATTGAATTGAATTAAATTTATTAAAGTAATTTGTGTTGGTTTATGAGTCAAAAGAATCTAATAAAAGAAAGATTATAACTGATGTATTTCGGTAACACGGTGTTCAATACAAGCAATAGTGTAAGGGAGATTTGACACTAAGGGTGAGAGCTATCTGCGCTCGCCAATTGCCCGGTGAAGCTGTAATGTAAAGGCCACCTGCAGCCAACAGAAGTAGTCCATTAAAAAAAAGAGATTTGACATTCTTGACAGATGACATCCACATTTGTTTTCTTTTATTATGTATGCATTTTTTTTTTTTCGAACTGACTACTGCTGTTGGCCGCAGATGGCCTTTACAGCTTCACCGGGCAAGTGGCGAGCGCAGATGGCTCTCAGCCTAAATATTTACACAACGAGCCTAAGGGCGTCCCCGAACGGGACTCGAACCTCGGCTTAGGGCGTTGCGGGGGGGGGGGGGCTTGGTAGCCTAACATATGTTTGGGGAGAAAAGCGGCCCGGTACATGCCGGTTACGCGAATAGGGACTGTGCGAACCTACAGGGACACGCGACGATGGCCCCCGCCGGCGGGGGCGGAACCTCGGTTGTCGATTTGTAGAGTGTACTTTTAGTAGTTTAGCTGTTTCGGCCGCCGTCGCGGCGGCGACCGTGATAGGGTCATCCGGATCGTCTAGTACGTCCCGTGGACGTCGTCGTTTACGCGCGCGAGCTGAAATAAAATTATTATTAGCTGCTGTTGTAGAATAATCAGCAGAGGAGACAATGAGCGGGTTTGAATGCGCTATTGCCGAGTCGAAGTAGCGTTTGGACGCCAACTTTAGGTACTGCGAAATCGTAGGCAGCCCTAAGTCCAAATGAAGATTCAAGTTCCGTAAAAACCACGGCGCTCCCGTGGCCCTACGCATGAACTTATTCTGAATAACTTGTAGCCTATGGACGTGTTTGGACGCAGCGTGTGCAAATACCACACCGGCATACGTCATAATGGGCCTGATGCACGCCGTGTATATTCTCACCTTATTACTAAGGGACAATTTACTACGCGCGTTTAGTAGGCAATGAAGGCGCCCGAGTGCGAATGCAGCCCGGTTGCGCACCATTTTGATGTGCGGCCCAAAGGTTAGACCACTATCGAGAGTGACGCCTAGGTATCGGGTGTTCTTTTCCCACGGAATAGAACGCCCGAATAGCGTTACCTGACGTGGGAGGTTTCGCGCCGACGGCGCGCCGGTCTTCTGAAAGAGGACCGCCGCGCTCTTGTCCGGGTTGACCTCGACCCTCCACTTCCTGAACCAATCACCTAACGTGTTGACGGATGCCTGGAGGGTCCTGACAATGGGGCCCGCGTGCTTCGACGTACAGTAAATGGCCGTATCGTCGGCAAACAACGCGGTGGATGAGGTCGCGACTATGTATGCATTATTACGTACCATCGTATAAGGATAACCATGCTGTATGTACCATGTTTGTGGCATTACAGTATTCTCAAAAACCTTAACACCGTGTTCCATATTAGAATTGTATTTACTGTAATGCTGTTTTCTGTATCACTACACAGTTTAAAACAAAGTCGCTTTTTTGTCCCCATGTCACTGTGTCCCTAAGTGCGCTTTAATCTTTAAAAAACTACGCCACGGATGTTGGCGGTTTTTTAATTCATAGGGTGATTCAAGAGGAAGGTTTATATGTATAATAATATCCATTAAATAGTGAAGAAATACTGTTATTTTTAGGTTTGTAATGTGATGTCGTAAAAATTTTTTTTTGCGATTTTAATGAGCAACTATTAAGTTTCGTGCCGGAGTCTTTTCAGTAGAATCAATCTTAAACTAGTTTTTTTATCTTAATTATAATTTTACGATTCAAAAGTGTCTCGTAAAGACTTAATTGAATAAAGGAATTTTCGTGTTTGATATATGAATGAAATAACACCGGAAACGACGTGAAACCAAGGTCAGTGGTTGGGGATTAGTGACGCGTTTACCTTATCATAGATAAAGTATCGCCGGGTCGCATTGCGCTCTAGCTACAAAACAGTACGTCATCACCAAAGGAAGAAATAAGGTAGACTGATTAAAATGAGTTCACTGCCTCTTTGCTCTAGTGGCATCAACGGTTTTAGATCGCTGCGAAGTCCGGTTTTGGGTTCGAATCCCGCGGGGAGGCTAGTTTTGTCTAGCGCTTTGTGCGTTTTTTCTTGGTTTCGTTAGGACATTGGCTTATTCAGTTGAAGACGAAATATATATACAAAATAATCTGTCACATACAGCTATTGCAAAAATATAATGAGAAGATACAAAGATATTTTAATACAATAAAAGAGAGAGAGTATTTATGATGTTATTTATTCCCATTATTCTATATTATTCACCCCCCTACTTTACCTAATGTAAATATTTAGTTGTTTTAATTCTGACTGTTATCCCATTCCCCCTTTAACCAATTCTTTTGCCCCATGCGCGGAGCACTAACATAATATTATAATAATTAAATCACAAAATAATCTTAAACTAAAAAGAGTACGGACCATGAGTCTGTAGATGTAATTTTATGATTAAAAAAAACATTTTATTGCGAGAGGCTGGTGTTCCGTACTAGAAATTTCTGTGTTGCAGATTATCACTACCACCTCACTGATATATGTTTTGTCTGAAAGAAAGTTTTTATTCTAAAGCAAAAAAAAACATCAAGAATTGAAGTAACACGAATTTTAAATTAATAAGAGTTAATTTAAAAATAAATGCATTTTTGAGAGTGTGTGTGTACGCGCGAGTGTGTGTGTGTTTGTATGCGAGTGTCTGTGCATATAAGAGTGTGTGGTTGTGTTGTGAATGTGTGTAAGTGGAGAGTTATTATAAGTATTAGTAATATTGAATCTGTTACTGTCCTTAAAACAATAAAGTATACTAACCGTTGGCGTCGGGCGCGCTGGGCGCATGCGCGTGCGGCTGCGGGTGCGGGTAGGCCGGGACCGAGGGGGGCGGGTACCCCGCGGCCGGGGCCCCCGCCACCGGGGGGTACCCCGCCCCCGGGGGCCCCGGGTACGGGGACACCGGCGGGTAGGGCGCCGCCGCCGGGTACCCCGCCGTCGGGTACCCTGTCGCCGTCACCACTGCACACAACGCACACACACACACTTCATTACATTCCACTCACACAATACACGTAACACTCGCAATAAATTCATTCAACTTACAAAAGTAAAAAAATTAAAAGACCCTTGTGAATGATAAAAAAATTTAACTTACTATAAAACGAATACAAATAATTTAGACAACTAAATATGGATGATGCCATTTTTTTGCGATCGATGGACCGCTTAATAACATAAACATTGGTATAATAATGACCCCGTTAACATTAAAAATCACAGAGGTTTCCCAATTTCGAAAACACATCAATGGACTTTCCCAAAAACGCTCCATATAAATGGCTACTTAATTATGACGTCACGCCTAAGTAGTTAATAAGCATAATTTATGAATTTTGTACTACAATTACATTAAATGTTGCGTTTATAAAAATGGTATCGTAGCCAAAGTCCCTATAAATTGTATGTGTCCCTTTGGTATTCAACTATTGTCAATTAATGTACTTTAAAAATGGTCTTGCCCTAACTTTGAAGACTTATATTCATATAACATGAGTTTTTGAGCTGAGACTCAGCACAACGTTATTTTTAACCCAGATTTGTAATAATATGAAATAGTTCTTACGATACCAGCAACCAGTCATAATGGCTGTTGTGATTACTATAAAATAACATAGTATTGAACACCAACACTTAATACAAATGCACGTTAGCTCTAATCTAGTTAAGCAAAGGCTCCTAGGGCCGGAATAGCTCATGTCTAGAGCGTAGTAAGGTACCTTGCATGTTTGGCTGGGCGTAGGGCACCGCACACGCAGGGTACGCCGTCACCACTACACGTGCGAGAAACATATTCGTTAGCGACGCATTATCAACACGTTTTATTATCATTATTTATCTAATTTGTATTGAGTAACCATCATCATTAAACGTCCCTACCGAGAGGCACGAGCCTACCCGTGGCGGGTGTATAGGCCTAAGTCGTCCACGCACAACCTTTGAATCTCTTCGCAGGCGTGCGCAGGTTCCCTCGCAATGTTTTTCTTCACCGTAAGAGCGTCGGATAACGTACATTTAATTTCAAAAATTCGAAAACACGTTGGTTCGTGGCAGGATATGAACCTGCGCCTTCCATATCTCAAGGTCCACACCATGGAGCTACCGACGATCTACATTTAGTATTTTATGATAATATGTACTAGTTTTTGCTCGCGGCTTCGCTCGCATTAAATTCGGGGTAACACAGCTTCTGTTTCCTAGTTTAAAACAAACAGTCATACACATATACTTTCCCATACTACTAATACTCGTATTATAAACGTGAATATAAATGTTTGTAACATACTCTTTAACGCAAAAAGTTGATGGAATTTAATGAAACTTTACAAGAATAGCTGCGAAATACGCGAATACTTTTATTTTCGAATAAACTTTTTATTTATAAAAATAAAGCAATGTAGTCACGGGCGGCGGCCGTGCGTCGCGAGATTTAATATAGAGATTTCAGGTTATGGATTACTGCGGGAGAATCTATACTAATATATAAAGCTGAAGAGTTTGTTTGTTTGTTTGAACGCGCTAATCTCAGGAACTACTGGTTCGATTTGAATAATTCTTTCAGTGTTAGATAGCTTATTTATCGAGGAAGGCTATAGGCTATATATCATCACGCTACGAGTAATAGAAGCGGAGCAGTAATGAAAAATGTTTCAAAATCGGGGGTATTTTTTCATACTTGGAGCTTCCGCTGCGTACGCTGCGTAAACGGTTAAAGTTACACAAAAGTCATGTATGAGAGTATTGTTCTCCTTTTAAAGGTCTACAAAAAAGTCCGCGACAGCATATGTCTATCTTTTAAGGTTAGCTCACTATAACATATTTTTTGCTAATAAAAAATTCTGTAATTGACCCCGAAACCTTTAAAGTTGGAGGGAGGGGAAATCCTATGTATAGTGATAAATGAAAGTACCGTGTTATCCCGAATTTAATGCGAGCGAAGCCGCGGGCAAAAGCTAGTATTGTATAACGCGGGTATAAATACAGCGGGGAATAGCTAGTTTCAAATCAATACCTATATGTCATAAGCTAGTCGAAATATTCGTGCTGCGCAGAGGAAGTCGCGGGCACAAGCTAGTTAATAATATAAGTATGAATATACCTGTAGCGTACTGCTGCTGGGGGTAGCTGGCGGGCGCTGATACAGTGCCGGGCGGGGCGGCGCTGGAACACATCCACACATTTACTTATACTCATAAATCAAATAATCAACCATCATCATCAGCTCATTATACACATACACTCAAAACACACACACAATATCTTGTAGAATTAATACATCAAGATACATAATAGATTGTTGTATAAATATGAACTCTTGGGACAAGCGTTTCCATGCTTCAAAGGAGTAAGTCAACCTCTGCATCATTATAAAACCTTCAATTTTACGAAATTTTTTTTCGTTACACGTCCCCACCGAGGGGATGAGCCTACTCGTTAAGGCAGATACACATTATACACCCCTGATTAAGGGTGTATAATGTGTATAACCTTATGTGACCCTTAGTTAAGGGTGTATAGGCCTTAGTCGTCCACGCGGGCTCAGTGCGTATTGGCCGACTTCACGCACAACCTTTGAATCTCTTAGCAGGCGTGCGTAGGTTATGTCACGATGTTTTCCTTCACCGTAAGAATGGCGGATCATCATCATCATCATTTCAGCCACATAATGTCCACTGCTGAACATAGGCCTCCCCCAATAACTTCCACGCCGACCTGTCAGAAGCTATCTGCATCCAGTGGGTACCCGCAACCTTTCTTAGGTCATCTGACCATCTTGTGGGCGGCCGTCCCACGCTGCGCTTGCCGGTGCGCGGTCTCCATTCGAGAACCTTCCGGCCCCAACGGCCATCGGTTCTTCGGACTATGTGCCCTGCCCATGGCCACTTAAGCTTGGTAATGCGAGTGACTATGTCGGTGACCTTAGTTCTTCTACGGATCTCCTCATTTCTAATTCGATCTCGTAGAGAAACCCCAAGCATAGCCCTCTCCATCGCTCGTTGCGAGACCTTGAGCCTATTAAAGAGGCCCAACGTAAGAGCCCACGTCTTAGCACCATAGGTCATCACTGGTAATACGCGGTGGCGCTGGGCTGGTAATGGCGGATAAACGTACATATAATTTTGGAAATACGAAGACATGAATACGTGTTATGTTTCTGTTTTGCACTTCTGTGTTTCAGGATGAGGGCACTGTAGCTAGTAAAATTTTACCGGGTATAAGAGACCTAACATCTGTTGTCTCGGATGACGGGCACATTGCGGTGTTGATGGAAAATAATAACTGTTTATCAGTTGTTGGCCTTCTTCAATGCCGCACTGTCATAGTCAGGCGTATCACTTATCATCAGGTGAGCGTCCTTACCGTCCTGTAAGCATTTCAAGCAAAAAGGAAGTACTATAAAAGTGCTCACGTGTGATGACCTGTCCCTGGTTCCGTCTGCGGCAGCAGCGGCACAGCAGCACCAGCACCACCAGCAGCGCCGCCGCCACCACCACGCCCACCACCAGCTCCATCACACCCAGCCTCGGGAACCGACCCGACTCCTGGCAACACCACGCCACCCAATATTAACCGCTAATCAATCGCATTCGAAACTTTCAGACCAAAACTTCATTTGCTCAAATCGCAAAGAGAAACCAGCTTATGAATTCCTTTGGCGGGAATAGTCAAACTCAAAAACCTTTTATTTGCTAAAACACAGTACATAATGGTGGTATTATAAATCATAGGCTCAGTGTGTTTAGCCTGCTCGCAGGCATGAATAAAATAAAACACCAAAAATATTTGATTTTTTTTAATAAAATTACAATAAATATCATTGTCATTAACATTGCCTATTATAATTATTATTACAGTATATATCAATTTTATTACGTCATGGTTATGTCAATTTCATAATAATATTAAAATAAATAAAATAATGATTCAAAGAAATATAAAATTAAGATTGACAATCTATATATTCTTTAACACTATAAAAGCATTTATATATATATAGGTTAATATTTATTACTAGAATATGACTTAAATACATACTGTACCAACCAACATTTATATAAAGATGCTGCCTCCAATATTGGTTTCATTTACTCTTACATAAACTAACTAAATGCACAATCATGAAGAAATGTCAACCAAAAAATATCCGAGACGCTTTACACATATTATGTTGACATATTGTTATAGTTATGACATAAAATTATTCATTAAAATGTTGACCTTGACGCGACATAGAACGAGTACAAAATCAGAAGAACGAACATACTACTATGTCATTATGACATATAGCGAGCGACGTGATTATGTATGAAAATTCTGCCCAAATGACGCGATTGGCAGACTTTTTTAATGTGATTGTTATCTATACATTTACTAGATAAGGTTTAAGCTAGACCGCATAATTATTGACCAATGAAATCCTGTTTGAAATTAATTTACCCTTCGACTTGTAAATCTAAATAACTAACGCTAGCCGGACTAGTAGCCGGGACTGTCCCGCTGTATGAACTATGAAGTGAACAAAGAATACACAAACGATAAACACGCTCTTGACCTCGATTTCCAACTCGAGTCTCACGGAATACAACCGGAATGCAAACCCAATTAGCCAGTGGAATTTAAACGCAAAAGACTAGCAGGTAGACTTGGTAATGACTCTTATTTTTTCGAACTGACTACTGCTGTTGGCCGCGGATGGGCTTTACAGCTTCTCCGGGCGCGTGGCGAGCGCAGATGGCTCTCAGCCTTAAACATTTACACAACGAGCCTAAGGGCGGCCCAGTGTGGGACTGGAACCTCGGCTTAGGGCGTTGCGGAGGGATTGGTACTGAGTCTTTTAGGTAGGTACCAGCACCGCAATGCCATATATCGTCCCGTCAAATACGAGTGTTTTGCATTCCTGAGTTTTGGGAAGAGGGCACTGTAGCTAGTAAAATTACCCGGGTATAATAGACCTAACATTTGTCGGAGGGAGGAGTGACCAGCACGCCGGTCATGGCTCACGCACAATGGTCTACTGCACGGGGAGATTGGGCCGCCCACCACGCGAGACCAAGGCGCATTGGTGGTTGTTAATGACTACAATCCTAAATTTGTAGCCGGCTCAACCTCACCTTCGAACAACGAATCCGGAAACAAACTCGGTAACCTAAGGGCTCAGTAAACCTTCACTATCAGTTGGGAAGGAGAGTCCAGTTGTGTTAAGTACCCAAGATGTTATATAACTTGGGAAGCATAGACCACCTGGACTGGAAACTTTTTCGATATTTTTGAGACCAAGTCTTTTTTGATACCTAATCTGTCTAATTTTTTCTGCTAGTATTTTTCTGCCATTTCAGCTGTTCGAATTTATCTGTTTGAACATAGCATACGCATAGACAATAGATTCATGTATTGTGTGTTGTGAGTTTCCACGCGTGGTACGCATGATCAATTATCATATAACAGATAGTGGGTTAAGTATCAATTTTATGAAAAAGCTTCTTTAAAATTTACTATTTTTTATTTGAATACTTTGTTTATCATTGCAAAGGAAATAAGATAAATTAAAAGTCCCCGTTATGATAAAACACATTCCAATCAAACAATAACAACCCTTTTTTGACATTTAGAAAGTTGTACTTGTTATTACAGACCCCTCTCTTTCTCTGTAACCTATTGCAGTCCACTGCTGGACGTAGATCTCACCCATTCTACACCAGAAATCTTCTGGGATTGAATTTTAGCCATTTACATGTCCTTTTCAAACAAGTAAATATTTTCAAATTATTACCAAAAGGCCACTTGACAACACTATTTCAAATAATGTCTATGGCCAGGGTTGGCCATAACATTGCTCATCAACAATGGGAACTTGGAATTTAAGTAAATTCCTCTATTCTCCTGAAGGCTGGTAAAGCTATCTTAGGATAGTAGTTATTACAGCAATTTCATAAGTAAATTATCTTTCTTTATCAGGTTATAATAAACTTTGAATTAAAACTACATCAAGATATTTTACACAAACATGCCCTTGTGATTAGCATACATCCTGATTCTAAGTAAACAATACACCAGCACACTTGTAGATAACCAAGCATTTCAATAATTTAAAATACTCCCACTTCATGACTTGATAATTTAACATGTCTTCATGAAACATTAGGGTCTTAGTATTGTTAAAATTAAGTAGAACACAACCACTGCATACTGTTTATAATATATTTAAAAAAAAAGTTATTCATTAACAAGGACAATCACTGAACATGCAATGGTGCGTGGCGATCCGTAGCCGAGGCGACATACCTTGAAATCGGAGAAATGGTCCTCCCAATCGGAATCAAAATCATGATGAAACATTGTTTTAAAATATTAAATATACTACATTAAAACTAATCACAGTTCACATAAGCGTAGCGGTACACAGCGCGGGGAACACCGACTGACTGAGATAAAAAAGATGAGAAAATAAAAGCATAAAATCAATGAATCATCGTAAGGTAAAACCCACCAGGAAAACACTGACGACAGCGCACTCTAAAAATCTTGGATTTACACTATTATTTGATGTATTTCAAAAGATTTCACTTTTATTAAACTGTTGCGAACGATACCACATAACCAAAGAGACTTCGATTTAAACACTGACGGCCTGACGCAGTATAACGAAAATTAATAAAAGATTTTCATATATTGTTTAGTTTAATACCCACATATTACAAATATGAGTACACAAATTGCTCGAATGGTTTGACACTATTGACAGCTGTTTTGTTTTTAGTGTGTGACTTGTTTGAGCATATCGACATCGATAAAATAATGTATTATTATTTTTGTAAGAATAATAAGTTACAAATAAATACGTTATATTACGTTTTTCACAAAGTCTTAGGTAAAACAATAAAAACATTGTAAAAAATACTATATTTATTTACTTTACTATTTTGAAAACTATACTTAAACTATATATAAAGAGTAACTGAAACACTTTTTGTTTTTTTGAGAAAAGTGATTTAAAATGAAACGTTCAGGAAGTCAACAAATATTAATTCATTGCATTTAACAGGGTGTTTTACCATTTCTAAACGAAACATCTATACTGTCTTTGAGCTCTACCCGCATTGACATACGCAGTCGAGACGTGGATATGGGCTTCTAATGAAGTGAATATTTTACCAAAATTATATGCTACACGGATACATATCGCACCTTTCATACTATAGGGGCACATCTCAAAAATAGCACTTTTGAATTTTACTTATAAACGGGCCCAAAATCAAAATATTGTTACGAGCTGGGGGGTTCCGGATAAATTATTGCCAAACACGAAGAATAACACGGTAATTCACTTTATTAATTAACCAATATTAATCACACACAACACTAATTACACTTACACTCGTACTAATTAATCAATTAACGCACGCACTAAAATTCGTAATTAACACTGCACACTATAACACAACACTTTCCGCACACACACGTAATAATCACTCGTTAACTCTTCACACTGTTATATCATACTCGACGATCCCTTAAATATCGCTGTATCACTCGCTTCTTCCTTGTAGTCGCAGGTATTTCGCTCTTCTTTTGCTCTTGAGTAGAACACAAGACTCCCGGCGCACCCGTCGGTCCGCCTTATATACCTGTCCGGCCGCTGAGCTCGAAGCGTCGACGTCATTCTACATAGTTCGCGAATTATCTAGAACATACTACTCTTTGCTATTTGACAATCGCATGTCATACTCTATGGACTGTCTGTGGACTGACGTCACATATTAGCCGCCATATTCAATGACATTTTAATTACGTCAATTCGTAACAATATCTAGATGACACTCTTGATACAAAGAGTCTGAACGTGCAAATAAGCCGTGAAATTGATGCCTTTTTCATATTTCGAGTAGAGTGGCATATTATTAAAATGCTAGGATAAACTAAATATGCGATAATTAAATTCATAACTAGCGGACATACTCTTATAATATTCTTTTATTTTGCAGTTAATGTTTTAATTTATTTATGACTGATTTTGTGAGAACAGAAGCGCTCAAAAATCTTCAAACGCGTTTTCCCAACAATCATGTTTTTCGAATTGTGCCCCTATAGTATGAAAGGTGCGATATATTTCAAATTACATCACATGGAACCAATAATTCTGGCTTTGCATCTTTTACTATCTTTAGAACTAGTGAATAAAAAGATGGAGCTGCTATACCCTTTAGTAAAACTGTTAAGGACTTGGGTATAATTATTGACAATAACTATCCTGGGCTACCCAGGTAACAGAAGTAAGCCGCAAACTGTTCGCGTCTGCTGGTGCTCTAAGAAGGCTACGTAACTTTTTACCGATTTCAACTAAGACTGCGTTAGCGATGTCGCTTTTACTTCCTTTACTAGATTATGCTGACACCTGTTATCTCGACCTTAGTGAGGCCCTATTGGATAAGCTTGAGCGACTTCAGAACTTCTGCATCAGATTCATTTTTGGTCTGAGAAAATTTATCACATTTCCGAATTTCGCAACAAACTCAAGTGGCTGCCAATTCGCCTCCGCCGGAATACTCATATACTGTCCATGCTTTACAATATTCTCTTCGTCCTTCTGCTCCTTCTTACCTTAAGGACCGTTTTAGATTCCTTGGAGATGCACATTCACGCACTTTGCGGTCATCTGATAACCTCCAGCTTGAAACGCCAGTCCATTCCACAGGTTTTGCTGATAAATCTTTTTCAGTTCATGCAGTACGCTTGTGGAATGCATTGCCTGTTGAGATTCGACGGGCTCAGTCAATCGAGAGCTTTAAAAGTAAATTGAATAAGCACTTACTTGCTACTTATTCTTAGTTGCTTCAACTGCTTTTTTTTTAATATTTTTTTTTATTATTATTATTATTTTTGTGTTATATGTACAATTTATTTTTTTTTTATCTACTTTTCTTATGATATATGTTTATGTATAAAAACCTTTTATTCTGTATCTATTGCCCTTTGTTTTTATTTTATTCTTTTACCTATTCTCTTTTTATTCCAATATGAATTTGAATGTGTATTTATGTATATTTATTTAGGTTTTAAAGTATTTTTATTTTATTTTATAAGTAATTGCACCAAAATCCCCTTTTTAGTTTTCTTCTTTCTCCATCCTAAGGTTGCCTGGAAGAAATCGCCTTGCGCGATAAGGCCGCCCATTGTACTTATTAAGATTTAATTTTCTTTCTCTGTATTTCGTTTTTAAAGTGCAATAAAGTATGTAATAAATAATAAATAATAAATAAAATAATATGTCAAATATCGATAAATGAGATGAACAACCTACAACACCAATGAAGCTAAATGACACACGGGGTTTTTTGTACCATATACACCATAGACTAAACCAAACAATAGTTTGATAAAGTTTAATATGTACAATTATAAATAAAATTGAATTTCACGTAAAAATTCAATATAAAGTTTCCAGAAGCAGGCATATTATGTATATTTCTCTATCAGTCTTATCCCGAAATATTTATTTATATCATAAATCAAAACTTTTTTTGGAATGAAGAATTGATTCTATGTCAATTGTCATGTCATTTGTAAAGGAACACAATCAGACATTGACATAATAACATAACATAACCTAAAATATATTTTTTAATTAGGTTATATCATTTTTATATCCTCATAAAAATGAATTTATCAGTGGCGTTTCGAAGCTTACTGCAATTAAGGAATATAATTGGTTTTAAACCGCAATACCTTCATACAGATATCACAAACTATGCTGCTGTCAAGAAAACTACAGCTGCTGGAGGTAATAATTTATGGAATGTTAGCTCGTCTTTTCAAAACAAAACATTTATTGTTGCTATACTGGTATATATAAATTATTGGTCTGAAAATCTCTATCCTCAGTGTGAGAATTGAGAGCCCAACTTTTTCGTCTTTAACTTACAAATTCTTATTTCAAGTTTCATACGTATGGAATAACCATTGTATCTGTCTATTATACAATTTAAAACATGATTATCACACAAAAATATTTACAATACTACAAATAAAAAACAAAATACTAAGAAAAAAAGGCAGGGTTTCCAAAAAACTGACAGCATTCCCTCCATAGATTTTTTACTAAATCCTTGGCTATTTTAAAGAGATTAACTGAGTCGCTCATATGCACACATAACACAGATATCTGCACCACCCCTCGGTATTACCCACGGTATAAGATATTCTCCCGCAGTAAATATAACCCAAAATTTCTTTGTTAAGTCACGTTAAAGTGCGCAGCACACACAACGCGCGACCACCGCGCTGTAAAACTGCTTTATTTTTCTAAAATATAAAGTTTTTATAATAAAAGTAGACTATGTTTTTCCTTATTACATCAGCTACCTGCAGAGATACACAAACTAGGTAGATGCAGAATCTCAAAGTAATATTAACCATAACATGGCCGAGCCACTTGACACATATGTTGACTTATTGTTATATCTATGACATAATATTATTAAAATTTTGATCTTAATGCGTCGTCAAAAGGGTACAAAATCTAAAGCACAAGCTACTATGTCATGTAGCATGTGAGGGACAAACTTGACGTGGTCATTTTTTGCTGTCTATATTACAAACACACAATCTAATTTTATTTCTATGTATTGTTACATGGAAAACTCACAACCAACGCTACCCATCCCTAACCTATTTTAGAGTGGTGTCACATCACTAATATCCTCTCTTGGCATTAGCATTGTGTGCGGGAAACATTCATATTGTAACACTGTTATGTATGGCAATTGTAGTACCTGCATGTTCCTTATTTTAGAATAAGATAAATCTATGTAGGTAGACAAATAAAAAATGTCACTTGTATTGCTCCTTAGCTCAATTAAACATGTACATTTAAACATTGTGTTTTTTATAATAATTACATACATAATAGTGGCGACGAAGTGTGAATTTGTGAAAATGAATAGATCAGTGAAATTTGGTGAATTCAATCCACAAGTAGACAATTGGGATAATTATTTAGAACGGTTAAAATTTTGCTTTGTTGCAAATGGTATTGTGACGGACCCTGCCAAAAAAGCCAACTTCTTTACTGTGTGTGGTTCCCAGGTTTTTGAGACAGTACTTTCTTTGATTACTCCAAAGAAAGCTGATGAGGTGACATTCTTGGAAATTGAGGATATTTTAACAAAACACTATAGCCCCAGGCCAAACGAAATAACTACGTCGTTTAAGTTCTATAATCGTGATCAAAAACGAGGAGAAAGGGCAGCAGACTATATAACACAACTACGTAAATTAACGACAGGCTGTAATTTCACTAATTTGGAACGAATGTTGCGTGATCGTTTAGTTTGTGGCATGAACAATTTAAAACTACAATATGAGTTATTGAAACAAAACAATTTGAGTTATAAAGATGTAGTTGATGCTATGTTGGCGGCAGAAAGTGCGGAAATAGATGTACGTGTGATACAAAATTCGACAAATAGTCCTGATGTGCCTGCTTTCATGACATTCCCCAGTCCGAGCGGACCTAGCGCCGCCAGTGCGGATGGCGAGCCCATGGACATAAATGCTGTGAGACAAAGCTACAAAGTGCGGTTGTGTTATCGTTGTGGTGATCGCCACGGTGGCGAATGTAGATTTATCAATGCAGTTTGCCGGTATTGTAAAAAGAAAGGACATATTGAAAAAATTTGTAGTGCAAAAAAACGTAACTACGGCAAGAATGTGTGCTTTACGGAGGAGGAGAAAACGGAACCAGAGTTTCTTTACGGCATTTATTCAGTGCGTAGTGCTAGTCGAGTGCCGCCATTTGAAGTGCGATTAATTATAGCTGGTGCACCTGTGGTAATGCAAGTGGACACAGGTGCCAGTTATTCCCTTGTTAATGGACGGACGTGGAAAGCATTGCGAAATAGTTTACCACCAGCGACTCTAAGACCTGCGCCGCTTGCGTTGCGTACTTGGACAGATACGCCGGTGGAGCTGCTGGGTCAAGCCACCGTACCAGTCAAATATAATGACGTTCAATGCAATTTATCAGTTATTGTAGCTAAAGGTGACGGACCTAACCTTTTAGGGCGCGACTGGCTCAGACCTCTCAACATAATACTAAGTATCAATTTTGTTTCGGAAAATGATATAGTACAAATAGAGAAAATTTTAACAAAACATGCAGAAGTATTTAGAGATGAACTTGGTACCTACAGAGGTAAACCTGTAACTATTCATGTCAAAGCGGAAGCTGTCCCAAAATTTCTTAAAGCACGTCCAGTCCCGTATGCCATTAAAGACAGAGTAGAACGTGAAATAGATCGACTAGTTACTGAGAAGGTACTAAGACCGGTCACTTTTTCTAATTGGGCCACTCCGGTCGTCCCCATAGTAAAAAAGACAGGTGAGATCCGACTATGTGGCGACTATCGCAGTACAGTTAATCAGGCCACAGAATCAGATACGTATCCAATGCCTACGGCAAATGAAGTCTTTGCCATTGTAGCGGGAAGCCGATATTTCACAACGCTTGATTTAGAACGAGCTTACACACAAGTGGTTGTGGACGACGCCACGGCACAACTTCTTACTTTGAATACATGCAAAGGATTATATACTGTGCATCGACTTGCTTTTGGTGTAAAAGCGTGTCCGGGTATCTTCCAACGATTGATGACAGGACTGTTGTCGGGCATCGAGGGAGTAGCAGTATTAATTGATGATATTATAGTGTGTGGTGGTGATTTAAAAGAAATGCAGCATCGGTTAGATAAAGTACTTCAGCGTATAAAGAATGCTGGATTACGGCTTAATAAAAATAAATGTAGATGGGCACAAGAAAGAGTGGAATTCTTAGGGTTCATTATTGATGCACAGGGTATTCACCCTTCACCAAAAAAGGTTGAATCGATTAAGATGACCCCAAAACCTAAAAATAGGCAGGAATTACAGGCCTTTTTAGGCCTATATAATTTTTATGAACGATTTATACCGAGGAAAGCAACTATATTAGAACCATTGCACAGATTACTTGATAAATCACATGAATGGAATTGGGGTGAAAAGGAACAAAAATCTTTTGATACAGCAAAGCATCAGCTTACTTTTGATATGACATTGGTGCATTATGATCTCAGAAAACCTCTAATTCTTTCATGTGATAGTTCTGAATACGGGGTTGGAGCTGTTCTTGCGCACGTGATGAATGATGGACTCGAAAAACCAATCGCTATGGGGTCTAGAACCTTACATACTCATGAAAGAAAGTATTCACAACTTGATAAAGAAGCCGCTGCAATCATGTTCGGTATTAAGAAATTTCATAATTATATAACAGGAAGACCATTTACGATAGTGACAGATCATAAGCCACTTTTAGGTATTTTCGACCCGACAAGACCAATGCCGAATATGTTATCACCTCGCTTAACTAGAATTGCAATTGCATTGACATCACATGATTATAAGATTGTATATAAACCGGGATCAGAGATTGGGAGCGCTGACAGTCTAAGTCGATGGCCACAACCAATCCCAGAGGAGCAAGAATCGCAAGTGTATGATGTTTTGTTGATGGCTGAGACTCCTGAAGATTTTCCTTATAACGAGGAAAACATAGCTATTGAAACAACAAAAGATAACGACCTTGCACAGGTACTTTATTATATACAGCGCGGATGGCCAGGTAAAATAACAGAACCAAAGCTCCGCCCATATTGGTTACATAGAAATGAACTATCCGTAAAAGAAGGATGTGTTTTGTTTGGGTGCCGTGTGGTGATCCCACAATCATTGCAGAGAGATACATTACGAGTACTACATAAGACACACAATGGTATGGTCCAAACTAAAGCACTAGCTAGGAGCTATGTATGGTGGCCACAACTGAATAATGATATCGAAAATCTGGTACGAGGCTGCACTAGGTGTCTGGAAAATAGACATTTACCACCAAAAACAAACTATGAATGGATAACACCGACTAGACCATGGTCTCGAATACATATAGACTTTGCTGGGCCCTTCCAAAATAAAAATTTTCTGATCATAGTTGATGCATTTTCACGTTGGCCAGAGGTTTTCATAATCAGCAACATGACCTCTGCAATAGTTATTAAACATCTAAGAATGTTATTTGCTACTCATGGTCTATGTGAGACAATTGTGTCTGATAATGGCACCCCTTTTGTGTCAAAGGAAATACATCAATTCCTTAAAGCCAACAATATTAGACACATTACCACAGCGCCATACCATCCAGCCACTAATGGGTTAGTTGAAAGAATGGTGCAAACAGTTAAAGATAAACTACGTAAAATGGACGATGTGGAATGGGAAATTAAAATTCCCAATATGCTCCTTGGCTTGCGATCTACACCAACCACAGGTACTAATAAAAGTCCAGCTGAACTTTTGATGAACAGAAAGTTACGGACATTGTTAGATACTTTACATCCAGATAACAAAATAAATAAAAGGATTGAATGCCAAGTATCAAATAATATGTCAAGAAGGCAAAGAGAAACTCAGACCGGACAAAGCATAATGTATAGAAATTATAGTACTGGTCCCAAATGGTTGCCAGGCAAAGTATTAAACAAGAGTGGCCCTGCAAATTTAAGAGTGGAAACCACGGATGGAGTAGTTGTAAATAGACACATAGACCAGATAATCAAAATAAAGCAGAGTAATGCCAATAGTGAAGAAGAGAGGACAGAGAGAATTGAAGATGAGGCCATGGTGAGACCAATGGAAAGAGAGAGAGATAATCCACCATTAGAAGAAGTAAGAAATATACCAGGAGCAGAGGAAGGAAGGGACAATTCACAATCAGATAAAGAAACATCAATGGAATCGGATGATAATATTATTGAAATTCCAAGTGCAGAGAAATGGGCTGAAATGCTGGGTATTCCGCAATCAGCTGAAATTACTTTAGGAAATGTGGGAAAAATAAAAAACAAAATGAATATACATACCAAGTTGCCTTATAGAAGGCCTTAATAAAAACAATAATAGTCTCATAAATATATGTACTTGTTTAAGATTATGTTTGGTTGCATGTTTTCAAAAAAACATTGTTATAAATCTCCAGTGTCAACAGTTTATATTTACTCGTTATAATATTAGGAATCATATTTGATTGTGGTAAATCCGAGATAATATTGATTATAATTGGTTTAATAAGATCTGTTAATATATGTTTAAAGTTCAAGTATTTGTATATTTATAATTGTTATTATGTAACATACACTTATTAGAATTATAGTTGATCATGCTTGAAGAGGGAGGTATGTTATGTATGGCAATTGTAGGTACCTGCATGTTTCCTTATTTTAGAATAAGATAAATCTATGTAGGTAGACAAATAAAAAATGTCACTTGTATTGCTCCTTAGCTCAATTAAACATGTACATTTAAACATTGTGTTTTTATAATAATTACATACATAATAGTGGCGACGAAGTGTGAATTTGTGAAAATGAATAGATCAGTGAAATTTGGTGAATTCAATCCACAAGTAGACAATTGGGATAATTATTTAGAACGGTTAAAATTTTGCTTTGTTGCAAATGGTATTGTGACGGACCCTGCCAAAAAAGCCAACTTCTTTACTGTGTGTGGTTCCCAGGTTTTTGAGACAGTACTTTCTTTGATTACTCCAAAGAAAGCTGATGAGGTGACATTCTTGGAAATTGAGGATATTTTAACAAAACACTATAGCCCCAGGCCAAACGAAATAACTACGTCATTTAAGTTCTATAATCGTGATCAAAAACGAGGAGAAAGGGCAGCAGACTATATAACACAACTACGTAAATTAACGACAGGCTGTAATTTCACTAATTTGGAACGAATGTTGCGTGATCGTTTAGTTTGTGGCATGAACAATTTAAAACTACAATATGAGTTATTGAAACAAAACAATTTGAGTTATAAAGATGTAGTTGATGCTATGTTGGCGGCAGAAAGTGCGGAAATAGATGTACGTGTGATACAAAATTCGACAAATAGTCCTGATGTGCCTGCTTTCATGACATTCCCCAGTCCGAGCGGACCTAGCGCCGCCAGTGCGGATGGCGAGCCCATGGACATAAATGCTGTGAGACAAAGCTACAAAGTGCGGTTGTGTTATCGTTGTGGTGATCGCCACGGTGGCGAATGTAGATTTATCAATGCAGTTTGCCGGTATTGTAAAAAGAAAGGACATATTGAAAAAATTTGTAGTGCAAAAAAACGTAACTACGGCAAGAATGTGTGCTTTACGGAGGAGGAGAAAACGGAACCAGAGTTTCTTTACGGCATTTATTCAGTGCGTAGTGCTAGTCGAGTGCCGCCATTTGAAGTGCGATTAATTATAGCTGGTGCACCTGTGGTAATGCAAGTGGACACAGGTGCCAGTTATTCCCTTGTTAATGGACGGACGTGGAAAGCATTGCGAAATAGTTTACCACCAGCGACTCTAAGACCTGCGCCGCTTGCGTTGCGTACTTGGACAGATACGCCGGTGGAGCTGCTGGGTCAAGCCACCGTACCAGTCAAATATAATGACGTTCAATGCAATTTATCAGTTATTGTAGCTAAAGGTGACGGACCTAACCTTTTAGGGCGCGACTGGCTCAGACCTCTCAACATAATACTAAGTATCAATTTTGTTTCGGAAAATGATATAGTACAAATAGAGAAAATTTTAACAAAACATGCAGAAGTATTTAGAGATGAACTTGGTACCTACAGAGGTAAACCTGTAACTATTCATGTCAAAGCGGAAGCTGTCCCAAAATTTCTTAAAGCACGTCCAGTCCCGTATGCCATTAAAGACAGAGTAGAACGTGAAATAGATCGACTAGTTACTGAGAAGGTACTAAGACCGGTCACTTTTTCTAATTGGGCCACTCCGGTCGTCCCCATAGTAAAAAAGACAGGTGAGATCCGACTATGTGGCGACTATCGCAGTACAGTTAATCAGGCCACAGAATCAGATACGTATCCAATGCCTACGGCAAATGAAGTCTTTGCCATTGTAGCGGGAAGCCGATATTTCACAACGCTTGATTTAGAACGAGCTTACACACAAGTGGTTGTGGACGACGCCACGGCACAACTTCTTACTTTGAATACATGCAAAGGATTATATACTGTGCATCGACTTGCTTTTGGTGTAAAAGCGTGTCCGGGTATCTTCCAACGATTGATGACAGGACTGTTGTCGGGCATCGAGGGAGTAGCAGTATTAATTGATGATATTATAGTGTGTGGTGGTGATTTAAAAGAAATGCAGCATCGGTTAGATAAAGTACTTCAGCGTATAAAGAATGCTGGATTACGGCTTAATAAAAATAAATGTAGATGGGCACAAGAAAGAGTGGAATTCTTAGGGTTCATTATTGATGCACAGGGTATTCACCCTTCACCAAAAAAGGTTGAATCGATTAAGATGACCCCAAAACCCAAAAATAGGCAGGAATTACAGGCCTTTTTAGGCCTATATAATTTTTATGAACGATTTATACCGAGGAAAGCAACTATATTAGAACCATTGCACAGATTACTTGATAAATCACATGAATGGAATTGGGGTGAAAAGGAACAAAAATCTTTTGATACAGCAAAGCATCAGCTTACTTTTGATATGACATTGGTGCATTATGATCTCAGAAAACCTCTAATTCTTTCATGTGATAGTTCTGAATACGGGGTTGGAGCTGTTCTTGCGCACGTGATGAATGATGGACTCGAAAAACCAATCGCTATGGGGTCTAGAACCTTACATACTCATGAAAGAAAGTATTCACAACTTGATAAAGAAGCCGCTGCAATCATGTTCGGTATTAAGAAATTTCATAATTATATAACAGGAAGACCATTTACGATAGTGACAGATCATAAGCCACTTTTAGGTATTTTCGACCCGACAAGACCAATGCCGAATATGTTATCACCTCGCTTAACTAGAATTGCAATTGCATTGACATCACATGATTATAAGATTGTATATAAACCGGGATCAGAGATTGGGAGCGCTGACAGTCTAAGTCGATGGCCACAACCAATCCCAGAGGAGCAAGAATCGCAAGTGTATGATGTTTTGTTGATGGCTGAGACTCCTGAAGATTTTCCTTATAACGAGGAAAACATAGCTATTGAAACAACAAAAGATAACGACCTTGCACAGGTACTTTATTATATACAGCGCGGATGGCCAGGTAAAATAACAGAACCAAAGCTCCGCCCATATTGGTTACATAGAAATGAACTATCCGTAAAAGAAGGATGTGTTTTGTTTGGGTGCCGTGTGGTGATCCCACAATCATTGCAGAGAGATACATTACGAGTACTACATAAGACACACAATGGTATGGTCCAAACTAAAGCACTAGCTAGGAGCTATGTATGGTGGCCACAACTGAATAATGATATCGAAAATCTGGTACGAGGCTGCACTAGGTGTCTGGAAAATAGACATTTACCACCAAAAACAAACTATGAATGGATAACACCGACTAGACCATGGTCTCGAATACATATAGACTTTGCTGGGCCCTTCCAAAATAAAAATTTTCTGATCATAGTTGATGCATTTTCACGTTGGCCAGAGGTTTTCATAATCAGCAACATGACCTCTGCAATAGTTATTAAACATCTAAGAATGTTATTTGCTACTCATGGTCTATGTGAGACAATTGTGTCTGATAATGGCACCCCTTTTGTGTCAAAGGAAATACATCAATTCCTTAAAGCCAACAATATTAGACACATTACCACAGCGCCATACCATCCAGCCACTAATGGGTTAGTTGAAAGAATGGTGCAAACAGTTAAAGATAAACTACGTAAAATGGACGATGTGGAATGGGAAATTAAAATTCCCAATATGCTCCTTGGCTTGCGATCTACACCAACCACAGGTACTAATAAAAGTCCAGCTGAACTTTTGATGAACAGAAAGTTACGGACATTGTTAGATACTTTACATCCAGATAACAAAATAAATAAAAGGATTGAATGCCAAGTATCAAATAATATGTCAAGAAGGCAAAGAGAAACTCAGACCGGACAAAGCATAATGTATAGAAATTATAGTACTGGTCCCAAATGGTTGCCAGGCAAAGTATTAAACAAGAGTGGCCCTGCAAATTTAAGAGTGGAAACCACGGATGGAGTAGTTGTAAATAGACACATAGACCAGATAATCAAAATAAAGCAGAGTAATGCCAATAGTGAAGAAGAGAGGACAGAGAGAATTGAAGATGAGGCCATGGTGAGACCAATGGAAAGAGAGAGAGATAATCCACCATTAGAAGAAGTAAGAAATATACCAGGAGCAGAGGAAGGAAGGGACAACTCACAATCAGATAAAGAAACATCAATGGAATCGGATGATAATATTATTGAAATTCCAAGTGCAGAGAAATGGGCTGAAATGCTGGGTATTCCGCAATCAGCTGAAATTACTTTAGGAAATGTGGGAAAAATAAAAAACAAAATGAATATACATACCAAGTTGCCTTATAGAAGGCCTTAATAAAAACAATAATAGTCTCATAAATATATGTACTTGTTTAAGATTATGTTTGGTTGCATGTTTTCAAAAAAACATTGTTATAAATCTCCAGTGTCAACAGTTTATATTTACTCGTTATAATATTAGGAATCATATTTGATTGTGGTAAATCCGAGATAATATTGATTATAATTGGTTTAATAAGATCTGTTAATATATGTTTAAAGTTCAAGTATTTGTATATTTATAATTGTTATTATGTAACATACACTTATTAGAATTATAGTTGATCATGCTTGAAGAGGGAGGTATGTTATGTATGGCAATTGTAGGTACCTGCATGTTTCCTTATTTTAGAATAAGATAAATCTATGTAGGTAGACAAATAAAAAATGTCACTTGTATTGCTCCTTAGCTCAATTAAACATGTACATTTAACATTGTGTTTTTATAATAAAAGGAAAACAATTGTCAAAGTAAATTTTTTAACAAAGTGACTAAAAACTCTAAAAATACTGGGAATGTTAATTTTTATCTTATGATTTTTGTGATTTCGAGGAGTCTCAATAAAAGTGCATTTATCTAATAATTAAAACTTTGCATAAATTTAATCAACAGTTTGATTTGTTTACAAAAACATTGATGTTTTCGAAATATTGATGTCTTTCGATTGATATTTATTGTACATTGATACTTATGATTTGATGGTTTGACATCGATCTTATGTCAACATCGATGTTTTTTAATATCGATCATCCCTAATTGCAATTATTAAAATAAAAGTCGGGATAAAGGGTTGAAGAGGCAGAAAGATTATAAGTACATTTTGCAACAAGTTCAAACTTGTATCAACATACAATACAGGAACCTTTGCTTTTCTTATGATTGGTTTGACTATTTGTCACCCACTTCTCACTAATTGTTGTTTAGTTAACATTCAGTTACTGTTTGCTTCGTATATACCTATACAATACAAATGAATAATATTGATTAACATTTAATAATTTAAAGATTTATTTATTTTCTCTCACAATTTTTTAACAATAATTACCTGTGGTGGCAGAGACGCAATGTCATATTTAAGGCGTGGCAAATTGTCATTCAGCTCCCACGGTCTGAACTCTTGCTTTGAAACAATATTGTTAAGCAATTCAAGAGCTGCATTCAGGTTGTCTTGTGTAGCCTAGAATAATCATGAAATTTTGTGAGATTCTTTTAACAAGTTTAAAACATAAAAAATAAAGTTCCTTTAAAAAAATCTTTACCAGCTGCAATTTGTGGAATAAGTATAATTTTTACCTCAAGAGTGTAGTAAACAAATTCACGGTCTCCTGAAGCAGTCACCGAGGCACCAATTTGTGCCAGTTTACGTGCAATAATAAAGGAGCTCAGTTTGCTAGTTGAAAGGCCGGCAGCAGATCGTAGAACATGAGCGATTCCCAGCTCAGTCTGGGGCTCATAACGAGAGCCAGCCCTGGGGAAAGATAAAATTATAAACATTTTAGTTTTTGTTTTTTTTTTGTATTAGCCATTAGCATTATTTTATTTTAATTTGCTGATGCAAAAGTTAGCATCGTTTTGATATAGTAAATTGCAATATAATAGCACTTACTTGAAAGCCACTGTAACTCGGGTGACGGGAGATCCATTATCTAAAGCAGCCACGAAGGTCTTATTTGGAAGGATAGCGGTCTGGACCCTCACTTCCTTCTTTACTGCTGGTGCAGCTTGAGCGTAACCCCTGGTCTACAAATTGCAATTTTTCTATGTTAATCGGAATAACATTCGGTTTTACATAACAGGGTTTTGACAGATCAGTCAGAGGCACTATTTTAAATTTTCTTTTTCCATAAGCTGTAAATCAAATTAGGACATATAAGTTACAAAAATACAATAATTACCGCAACATGTCGAATTATTGGGCTAGAAAATGCTTTAGAAGCCATTTTATCAATAAATATTGGAAAAATTCGAAGTGTGCTCAGTATAAGCACGTCGATCAACTAAAGAAAGACAGTTGATTGATGTTGCCAGTTGTCAGCCAGCTATTCTAATTAATTTATTTTTTTATACATTTTATATGAGGTAAAATAGTAAAATATAACTAAATGCGAATATATATTTATATATATATTATATCATATACACCAAATATATATATAAGTAAATTTCGCGGCTATCTGTCTGTTTGTTTTTGATGGGTCTTTCATTGACAGGTAGCCTCAGTTTTTCTTTTTACTGAGTTACGTGACTTGAGAAAACCGTATATAATAATAAAATAACATTATTTGTACCTCGCAGTGCGCAGCTCACGTCGCGCGAGCTGCTCGATTTACGAATCTATATAAATAGTTAGCTGACACCCTAACTAACCTACCTTCGTAAATATAGCCTTAGTTTTACTGTGAGAAGATATCTTATACGACGGGTAACTTCGCGGAGCACAGCCAGTAATTAAATAAAGAAGACCTTTCTTAAAACGAGGCAGTATAGTGTACGATCTCGGCCTGTTTCAAAAGGAATGATTTAAATAAATAAGGAACTAACTAACAAAAAAAATTCAAACTTCTTGGCGGCAAACTGAAGTGCCGTCATCGTTGGTTTTGTTTTATTAACTAAAATTTGTGTTTAATCGAATGTTGATGTTAATAATGGATTTTTAACCATTGAGTGTTCGTTAACAAGTACAAGTTGGCAAATGTAACAAAACAGTATAACGGTCACTTTGAGTTGACCAAAGAAGTCCGCGTAAGGTTTTAGTGAAGTCCTACATACTTTACTCAAATTAGTAGGGCATCCATCATTCAAAAAAATTATGATCAGCATTCATCATCATCATGTTCGTCACTCATTCCTTCATTAATCAAACAAATAATATTTATTATTGACAGACAGCATAGTCTATGACCTTAGCATGTTCCAAATGGAATAAATATATGGGTATGCTGTCATATTAGTCCTTTTGTAGCAAGATCTAGCTCTTTTTAGCATAGAACTCTTTTTTATCAATTTAGCCAAAAGAGAAATCTAGCTCTGTTTCACTGTTTAAAATACTACCAAATTATGAAGATTCGACATACTAACAAGTACTTCTTGCTGTTTCATCGGTCATGATAACGTTTTTTAGACGCTCTAAAAAAATTCGTCTTCATGACATGATTATTCAGCATTTTTAGAACAGAAATCTTTTGATACTCAATGTAGCTCTTTTAACTTCTCAAACCCTTTTTCTAAAACGAGGTGGCAATACTACATATGTCATCTATATGTCATTAAAAACTAAACATGGGCGTTATCAGCTATTTCTGGCAACCGCTACGTAACCATTTGATTCAATACCGATATGGTAACCGTTGCCCAATATCGGTATCTGAGCCCACCGTCTTCATTGTACCGCGGATTATTGGCTATCTACCTAGTTAGTTCTGCATTAACTTGTCTTACTACTCATTTTATTATTCGAGTAACTTAAAATAAAATAGTTGGATTCTATACACACCTATTTATACAAATGGGATATCACTAATGTCACATAGGAACATTTAGAAGTCACTATCAATATGATAAGTACCTAATAATTGGTTTACGCGAGCAACGCAGATTAGGCTAGTACTAAACAAAATACCTAATAATTCAAAACCAAAACAAATCTGCTAACCATGTAGTCAAATAAACAATCAAATCAGTAATAAAATAGAAAAGGATTGTTGTATAATTGTTTAATAAAATCAACATGTCTATTCATAAAAAATATGCAAAGTTCTTTTGTTTGTTATTTTACATATTAATAGTTTAATCATTCGAAAACTTTATCAATTTAAATAGCTGTCAGCGCCATCTATGATATTTGTGCAATTAGTACATTAGAAGTTATTGTAAATATAAATGTTGTCAAATGTTGAAAAAATTGCACAAAAATCTGAATAGATGCGTTAATAGTTGTTTATATCATGAAAGTATTGCGAGTTCCAAAATTAACTAGGCGAATGTTATTTTTTATGTTAATTATAGCAGGCAAACGAGCAGGCGGCTCATCTGATGGTAAATGACTTCGTCGCCATGTACACTTGCAATATCAGAGTGCAAAGAAATGCGTGCCGGCCTTTGAAGTGGGAATACGTCCCCACCGAGGGGCACGAGCCTACCCGTATAGGGTGATTAGGCCTTAGTCTCCACGGGGCCCAGTGCGGATTGGACGACTTCGCACACGACCTTCGAATCTCTTTGTAGGCGTGCATGAAGGTTTCCTCACGATTTTTCCTTCACCGAAGAGCGTCGGATAACGTACATATATTTTCGAAAATCCGAAAACACATTGGTACGTTCGGGATTTGAACCTCAGTCCTACCGTAGGAAGGCGACAGTCCACACCATTGAGCCACCGACGCTCACAGTTCACATTCACACAGATTCACAGTTGTCAAACTGCAACCTCCGACGAGCGATAGCCAAAATAATTATGCCTTCCCTCTCTGTCTAAGAGAGTTGTAAGTGTAAGAACGAGATGGAGCGAATATTGCGTGCAACGGTACGCAGAGATTCGCAAAAGGTAGCATGTAGATTTAAACCTTATGTTTGTGATACTAAGGTTGTATTCACTTTGGCACTACATACTAATAATTTTAAAATGATCTTTCTCTTTCCGAAATTTACAAGTTTTGGTTTTGAATTATTAGGTATTTTGTTTTAGTACTAGCCTAATCTGCGTTGCACGCGTAATCCAATTACTGGTACTTATCATATTGATAGAACCTTCTAAATGTTCCTATGTGACATTAGTGATATCCATTTGTATGAATAAGTGTGTATAGAATACAAACTTATTTCAATTTTTAGTTACTTCAATTAATCAAATAAGTAGTAAGTTAGTACCTAACAAAATACCTAATAATTCAAAACCAAAACAAATCTGGCCCTTGTAATTTCGGAAAGGGAAAGATCATTTTAAAATTTTTATTATGTAGTGCCAAACTGAATACAACCTTAGTGTCACTCACATAAGGTTTAAATCTACGATGCTACGTAGCGAATCTCGCGTGATCGCCGCGCGTTACCGTAGCGCGCAATATTCGCTCCATCTCGTTCTTACACTTACAACTCGCTTAGACAGAGAGGGAAGGCATAATTATTTTGGCTATCGCTACGGTGGTGGTTGACAACTGTGAATCGCTGACTAACCAAACTAGCGAGCTAACTTAGCTGCCATCGCGTTAGCGCGTGATATACAATATTTGGTAGCTGACAACCGGTGCGAGATGTGATAACGCTAATAGCTAAGTTACAGGCATGGTAACGGATATTGGTTACGTTTCGCTATAGCGACACATGACTATTAAAAACATTATACCGCCAATTTGTTTATTACGGTTCGTAAATAAATGCCAGTGACTTCGATAAAAAATTGAACTTATATTACAGTTTAAAAGAACATTCACTGTCTGGTTTCCTTATTATTTAGAATATATATTGTTTCTTTTGGTGTGCATATGTCACATTTTGATTTGTGACTGCGTATGGTTTGTAGTTTTACTCTAACCTTATTTATTTTTATTTTATTTTAGATGTTTTATTACATTTCTTATCAGGCAAATGCTAAGCCAATAACTACAAATTGTAAGTTACTAGCTTTGCTTGGTTTGCGGAAACCCACAAACCTAGTGATACCTATACTTTGTTTCTATTTTCTCACCTATCTGTGCTTAATCTACTTAAATTATTATATAAGTACAAAATGGCAGCTTACGTTTTAGTTCATGAGAATTCACATAAACCAAAACCTCAAAACGTTTGTTCTTCTATAAAGCGGTGAAATGCTAATTATCCTATTCTTCTAAAGTTACATATTTAATTGAAAGAGAATACTAATATTAACAACATTTATTTACTAAATAAAAATTGGTCAGATGCTACATAACAACAAAATTACTCAAAATGGGCTAAAAATAATGTAACAACTCCCAAATTTCATAAACTATAAGAATTTTTCTTGAAAAGTATTAGTTGCGGCAGATTAAAACTTCACAGGATTACATGTTACATCAAGATATATTACAAAAAAAATTGAAACTGCTAGCCAACAGTACTGTTACTAAAGACGAGCCCTAAATTGTATTTCTTGTTGATGAAAGTAAATTTAAACATTTTCATTTCAGGTAATGTCAACATTCCTTGGGCCAGTGGTTATCTCTGGAATTAAAGATAAATCTACAAACTTCAAATTAAATAATCATTTGTCCAGCAAAAGAAACAGGTTACATTCAAAAGAGAATACCAATTTTTATAAAAGTCGCAGAGCTCTTAAGAAAAAACTTAAAAGTATAAATTAAGACATGATGGACAAGAGACCCAGAAGTTCTTGATGTATCTAAAATTTTAGTTACACATTTAAAAATAAAATCCAAAGAATAATCGGTTAACTTGTAACCATGGTGAGATTGAGTTTGAACAAGAATTAAGGCCTAAAAATTATCTTTTCAAAATGGGTAGAGGAAAGCGAGTTATATGCAATAAAGATGGCTCATTCTTGTGCTAAAGACCTAGAAACTATGGAAAAATTTCTACATCTTTTACATTTCACAATTCTGAAGATAAAGCAGTTAATGTAATGGACACATATAAAAAACTATGTGAAAAGAAAAGTGACAGTGGCTCCTTAATAACTAAAGATAGAAAGCAAACAAATGCTTTTATGCTCATGATGGATGCAAGAAATAAAAGTATTGGCACCAATTCTCCCAGAAAGGATAAAGTTATTGATGAATTGGAATTACAGGATGCTATTGAGAAAAGAAATTTGAAAGCTAAAAGGAACTTATTATTACAAAAAATGGCTGAAACAAAAGGTGCCTTAAAAAATAAAGAGTCTGATGAGTATCAAGAAAAGTGTGTAAAGAAGAAAATGGCAAAACGGGCAGAAAGATTAAAAAATATGATTTGTGGTAATGATTCTACAAACTCTGAAGAACAACAAACCAAAAAAGAGTCTTCTAGCAATGGTCTACCCAAAAAGGATTCTAGTAACATTAATAGACAGCCACCAGCTAACAGAAATACTTTGAAGCTGGTTAATATCTTTGAAAATTCTACAAAAAGTCAAAATATTAATGATTCTCATAGAGAAAATATTACCAAGGAAGATAATGAATTCCTGAAGAAACTATCTCCTTCACTTAAAAAGAAAGAAAATATGCTTTGTTATTTTAAAAAAGTCGAGAAAGAAGATGACATATTTATTGAAGATGTTGAAGAAAGCAATACAGTTATTAAAGTAAAATTAATAAAGAAAAAAACAAAAAAGACAAAACTAAGTCTTAATAAAGATGTTTTAGATGGTGAACTACAAAGAAAAACAGAAAATAGATCAAGATGCGAAGGTGATGATACCCTAAATGTTACATCAAATAATAATAAAAAACTTACTTACTTAGACCATGTTGAAAATATGCATTTTACTAAAAAAAGGGATTGTAAAGAATCCATTGAAAAAGATGACGTAAGACCTAGACGTAATGTGAAAAGACCAGCAAAATATATTGATGATGTGGCAATCTCAAGTTCGGATGAAGACCTTCACATATTTACTCCAAAAAAAAAGAAAAAACATGTTGAGCAGAAACACAATTCAGACTCTAAAAGCAATTGCCTTTCTAGTGACAAAGTTTCTAAGGAAATTTTAAAAACTTGTGTAGATAAGGATAAACCTAGAAAAAATATCACTATAGTAAAAGAAACAAGCTCAACCAAAAAACATGCTAAATTAGCTCCTATTTTTGCAACTAAACCTCAATTAGATCCTGCTGCCATAGTGGCAAAACAAAAATTTTTAAGCAGTGGAGTTCCTGAAATTCTAAAAAAAAATATTGAACAACAAGCTAGTAGAGGAAATACAACCTCAAGTTTTCAGACTGTTGTCCATGTCTTACAAAATCAAACAATGTATTCTCATAATATTGTACCTAAGATTGATTCTGTATACACAGATAGTGAATCTGATGAAGATGTTACTGAATTATGTTACAAAAAAGAATTTTTCAAAAGCATTATATTATCAAAAAATAATACAGTTGAAGTTTGTGATCTATCAGGTTTCAAACAAAAGACCCATGAAATATTACAAACTATAAAGCAGCTTTATCCAAAATTTCCTGTGTACCGAACATTTCGTTTGCTAAAAGAAAAAAATAGAGGTGAATTTAAAGACTGTAGTTATCTTGACTTGGACAACAGTATAGAGGTTATTAATGGTATGATTGATCTTACTAATGGGAGCCCTGATAAATTGAGCTGGACTGATAAATACAAAGCTCTTTCAAGCAAACAAATAATTGGTAATTTTAATAGTAGTAAAGAGCTAAAGAAATGGTTAATATCTTGGACTGAAAATGATAAAAAATCCAAGAAAAATAACAACGCGAGCGCATCTGATTCTTCAGATTTTTATCAATCTGACACAGATAGTACTGATGCTATGAAATGCATTAACAATCTTTTGGTACTGATGGCCCTGTAGGAAGTGGTAAAACCTCTCTTGTATATGCAGTAGCAGCTGAATTGGCTATTAAAGTACTTGAAGTTAATGCTAGTAGTAAAAGGACAGGAAAGATTATGTTACAAGATTTGCAAGAAGCAACACAGTCACATAAAGTCAATAGAACAAAAACCAGTCAAGACAATTCGCAAAAGTCACAAGTAGTTATCGAAGAAAACATTGAAACAAAGGGCAAAAAACGAGGAAGGCCAAAAAAGTCTATCAAGAAACCAACTAAAAACAGGATAAAATTATTATTTCAAAAAATGAAGTTTTAAGTCAGCCTTCTAGTCAAGATTGTGGGGGCACTTGTATGTCTCTGATACTAATAGATGATGCAGACATAGTATTGACCAAGATGATGGGTTTTGTTCAGCTATCGTCCAACTAGCACAGTGTTCAAAACGCCCTGTAATCTTGATAACATCATCAGATTCTTGTTCTCACTTGCAAAGATTTATACAGTGCGCCAAAATTATACATACTAGACCATTTTTTCCGAGAATGTTAGGCACTTGGCTTGATATAATGTGTTTAGCTGATAATGGTACATGTTGGCCAGGTTTGGGTGCAAAATGTTTGGATCACTTTTATGGAGATATAAGAAAAACCATTAATTTTTTACAATTTTATGCTGCTAAAGATAACACCCTCCACAGTAAACCTGATTCTCAAAATATTGATGAATTTAAAGCCAACATTGAAGATGAATACTCTAACTTGTCCTGGACAGATCGGGAAGTTGTTGATGAAAAAAATGAAAATCCCAAACAAAGTCTCATGATTAATGAAAAAACTTGGCAATACATTATGGGAGGCCAAGCCAGTATGCTGTTTCTGAAAAATCCCATGCATCTGTTTAACATATGGTGGAATATACCAAGGATTTTGATTTTACCACTTGATTCTAGAAATAAGCCAGATAGAAATATAGTTACTGATAATTCTTCAGCCAAAACCAGGAACTCACTAGAATTGGATGTTATTTCAAATGTAGCTGACATAATGTCCATTGCAGACTGTTTTGTCCTCTAAACAACAGGGAGAGAGAGCTGTCATCTGTTCCATGGTTGAGATATGAAAGTGACAGTGTCTCTGAACTAGAAAGTTTTGATAAATATGATAAAAATCGTGAGATTATAGATGACATTTCACATTCAATTGTAACACGTAGCATAATGAATGCTCAAAAAGTTTTGGACTTAGATACTAAACATGATTTACAGTTTCCTGGAATGACAATGAAAAGGTAATATATCTAAATAAAATGATTGTGTGAATGCTTATGTACATGCCTGTTTTAGTACAATAGATGTTTGTATTTATAATTTTTTTTCTATTACTTTCAGAGAATGGGACAAGGTATCGTCGTTACATAACAATTTATCAACATATTTGAATCCATCAGCTGCATTGGACAGGAGGGCACTAGCCCTTGATTACTGGTCCACCTGTCGCTCTATATGCCGTATTGAAAAAACCAAAACGGATAGTAACTTTAAGAGGCACAATCGCTTTTACCATTACCTGAAATCTGTAAATATACTATGCAAAAGTGAGAATTTAGATAATTTAGGAAATAGTTTTCATTGCACAGATAGTTCGGATCGATGATATAGGATTTTTTCACCATACATATCTACTTAGGACTTATACTATTTACGACAATAATTATGCCAATAATAATCGGCTTACAGCCGATGTTTTAAAACTACTATTATTTTTTTACGTGTATTTAATTACGTAAACGAATATTCGGTGACAAAATGTACAATACTGACACCGCTTATTTCTGTTACCTAATTATAATAATTATTTTATCCATAATCTAAAATAAATAAGTAACGGAAATTTAAATTCATT
>PQWD01003507.1:0-16513 GCA_019425675.1 Leucinodes orbonalis
TAGCGAGACTCCGCTTTGAAGGTTCTGTACAACAACATGTTCGGTGCTGGTGGACTGCAAGATATTGCAGTGCATCTGGCATGTTTGCCGATGCTCACGTACACGACTTTCATGCAATATTAAGAAAAAAATACTTCAATAAAAAAACAGAAGCTTGGCAGTCCAACAGTATTCTAAGGTGTTAACGGAAGGTGGGATAGTGAGCTAGGCGCACTGGATCATGGCCCTAACAAACCCACGCAGAACAAATATTTTGTTAATTAATTAATTAAAACTTTAAAAATATATTATTAATTTGGACTAACAGTAGAGCTAAGTAAATATTGTTACTAACAATAAGGATCAAAGATATCTGAAAATAAATGAATAATAAGTACCGATAATTGCACCGAAAATAACTGCATTTATTGTGAAATAACTATACTTCATTACCTATTTGATGTTTGGTTGTCCGTAGATTAGAATACCACCATCTTTTTTTTCGAAATGATATATCACGTTGGCCCAAGTGCCTTCAAAGCTTCACCGGACAAGTGACGAGCGCAATCAGATCAACCAAATATGCAAGGAGCCTAAGTTTCCCAGAGTCGGTCGCAAACCTCGGCTTAGGGGTTACAGGGAGGGTTAAGTAACCTAGTATAAATTGCTTTCATCCTATTATTTTCCAGCATGGGTAACTCCGGATATGTCTATATGTTCGGAGATACCTTTCACCGAATACATTTCGACTCCTTCCTTTAAATAAAAGAAATTGAAGATCTTTTCAAAATCATTCAATAAAATCATTAGTAAATACAATGAATATGCTACGTGTAATTTAAAATTTTAAATTAATTATAAGTGGAGCAATGCGAAAGGATGTGTGTGCATGTATGTATATATCATAGTATGTATATATGCATGGTATATACATATGTGTATGAAGTTATTCATCTTTGATATAAATTCTTATTCATGGAATCATTTTCTTTCACCTATAATATGAAATGGTGTAGGTTCATTATTTTGTTTATATTTTGGATTTTAATGTTGTACTTTTGATTATTGTTATTAATCATAAATACTTGTATTTGTAATTAATAAGCTAAATTCAACCAACAATCTTACAACAATATACTAAATTCACAGATTTGTATTGTCTCATACTGTACAAATGTTCATGAAATTGAGAAGAGTAACTCGCGTACTTTTCATTCGCTTTCTTTTATATAAATCATAGTTTTTTAGTCACGTAGAAGGAACTAGTACTATATTACAGCTCGGCCTAGTTTAGGTGCTAGTGCATTGTATACAAGAATAAGAAAAACAAATAAAGAAAAAAAAAATTATCTAAATGTATTAAATTTTAAGTTCATAGTTAATGTAGTCAATAGTTGTTTTCAACTGCTGCTGCATGAGCCGCGCGGCGGTTGAGTGTATACAATTTCGTGTATACCCCGGCAACTAACGTTTGTAATTTTAAAAATATTAATTTTAAGTATGCAATTGTACGTGTAAACATAGTAAATAAACAATTTTGATTTTTTTTTTTTGAATATATATACTATTAAAAATGCGTGTCGAGTCACACATCGACCACATACTAGACCGCGTATATCCCCCGTGGATTCGTTCGTTTGAAATCTACGTCGTCGAGCAGCGATAATTTCAAGGTATAATATTATTTAACCAACTTAATCTTATTATGAATATAGAAAAAAAACGATGTGGATTTTTGGTACTTGTTTTAAATTATAATTATCAACAAAATATATTACTTTGAAATATTCAGGTGTTTATTACCATTTCAGAGTTATTTAATAGAATTAAATCAAATAAGTTCGCTCAAGGAAGAAGTAAAATATAACCCGGATGGTCGAATTGGATATGTTGCCGTAGTATATCTATGCTCTTTATATCGTATGTAGTCATCCTTTTATAGCTGCTTGACTTGCTAAGCAAACAACTAAAATCTTGATTCTTATTTTTTATACATAATATTAGCGATCCATAAAAATTTATTAATAACTTATTTTGTTCAGTTTTGATAACTCCACACTGTGCGCGTTAAGTCCACAATAACACGCAAACTAAAAGTTCCACGGAAACAAATTTCGGTTCATGCCGAACATGGTGTTTTGTGTCGTTCGTGTCGACTCGATACGTGAAAACTGGTTGTATTCTATTTGGCGGAAATTATTTATGATAATAAATCCTGTGTTGGTGGCTCATTGTTGTACGTTGCTTCGATCTGGAGGACGCACGTTAAAATACATACATTAATACATAAAAACACCCATGACACAGACATGTTCATGCACACAAATGTTTGTATTGCCCGGGGATGAACAACCCGGAATCTTGTGTTGCAGCCACTCTTCAACGCAAACCAAAAGGGTCGCCAAAATATATTTTATTTGATACATTTTAGCTTCGATTGTAAACGAAGTTCAAGTTACCGCTAGCCGTCGATCAGTAAGTTAAAATCCTGAATCATTGCTGATTATATCTGTGTCCCTAGTCTTAAACTTTCTTTCAAAGAGGGATGTTTTCCAAATCTCTTAAATCTCAATAGTAAAACCTATTTAAGAAAGGGATGAGACGATCTCAACAATTTAGAACCGATAACGTTAATACCTGTCATATCAAAAATTTTGAACGTGCAATGCATTCAAGGCTAATCGTTCATAAATAATATGGGATATTAAATGAAAACCAATATGGTTTCAAAAAAGAAGTCGACAACACTTGCTTGCTTTAACTTAGTTCAGGAGGTATCGCAGAGTGTTGATAAAAAAATACAATAGCTGCTTAATGCTCGATATGAGTAAGCGTTTGATGCAATAAATCAGAAATATTACTTAACAAAATTGAAAAGTATGGCATCCGAGGTACTGCCACACGGGTTAAGCACTACTTACAGATCGAAACAGTGTACGAAGCTCTAGACTGATTCATAAAGAGGAAAACAGTACATTTCATAAGGAACTATCGTTCAACGTTCAAAATGGTTAACCGTGTACACAAGGAATTACGTCCTTTGATTTACTATTGTCAATGACTTACCTAAGTAATCAGTCACGATGTATTTTATTTGCAGACGACATAACTTTCTTTTTAATGTACAATTATAATTTGAAACATAAAATAATTCATATTAATCTATTGTGACATGGCTAAATACAAATATCTATTATTAAATATAAATAAACAAAGCTTATTCAATTCAAAATTATAAAATGGATGTAGTAACATTAACATTACTTATCGGGATAAGATAACCACTGTGGATCCAGCACATTTCTCGAATGCCTACATTACCTATTTGATGTTTGGTGTCCGTAGATTAGAATACACATCCTTTTTTTCGAAATGATATATCACCGTGGCCCAATGCCCTTCAAAGCTTCCCGAACAAGTGACGAGCGCAAATCAGATCAACCAAAAAAAATATGCAAGGAGCCTAGAGTTCCCAGAGTCGTCGCAAACCTCGCTTAGGCGTTACAGGAGGGTTAAGAACCTGTATAATTGCTTTCATCCTATTATTTTCCAGGCATGGGTAACTCCGGATATGTCTATATGTTCGGAGATACCTTTCACCGAATAATTTTCGACTCCCTTTTAAATAAAAAGAAATTGAAGATCTTTCAAATCATTCAATAAATCATTAGTAAAACAATGAATATGTCTACGTGAATTTAAAAATTTAAATTAATTAAGTGGAGCAATGCGAAAGAGATGTTGCTGTATGTAGATAATATAGTATGTATATAGCATGTATATACATATGTTTAATATTCATCTTGATATAAATCTCTTACATGAATCATTTCTTTCACCTATAATATGAGAAATGGTGTAGGTTCATTATTTTGTTTATAATTTTGGATTAATGTGTCTTATTATTTGTTATAATCATAAATACTTGTATTGTAATTAATAAGCTAATTCAACCAATTCACAATCTTACAACAATATACTAAATATTACAGGATTTGTATGTCTATACGTACTAAATGTTCATGGAAATTGAGATAACTCGCACTTTTCATCGCTTCTTTTATATAAAATCATAGTTTTTTTATCACGTAGAAGGAACTAGACCTATATTACAGGTCGGCCTAGTTGGTCTAGGCATTGTATACAGAATAAGAAAACAAATAAGAAAAAAAAAAATTATTCTAAATGTATAAAATTTTAAGTTCATAGTTAATGTCGTCGCATATTGTGTATTCACTTGCTGCGCATGAGCCCGCGCGGGCGTAGTGAGTGTATACAATTTGTGTAATACCCACCGGCAACTAACGTTTGAATTTTAAAAATATTAATTTTAAGTATGCAATTGTACTGTTGTAAACATTAGTAAATAAACCAATTTTGATTTTTTTTTTTTTGAATATATACATTAAAAAGCGTGTGAGTCATCACCGACCGCGTATACTCGCCCCTCGGATTCGTTCGTTGAAATCTACCGCTCGTCACACGATAATTTCAATAATATTATTAACCAAACTTAATCTTATTGAAAGAAAAACAAACGAATGTGGAATTTTGTACTTGTTTTTAAATTATAATTAGCGTCAACAAAAATATATACCTTTGAAATATTCAGGTGTCTATTTATCCCATTTCAGGATTTAATAGGATCATTAAATCAAAGTAAATGTTCGCTCAAGGAAGAAGTAATATAACCCGGATGTCGCAATTGATATGTTTGCCGATTTATCTATATCATTATCTAATATCGTATCGTAATCTCCTTTATCAGGCTTTTGACTGCTAAGCAAACATTATAGAAATCTTGATTCTTATTTCTTGTTTAATACATAAATTATTGCGATGCAATAAAATAATTATTATATAAACTTATTTTGTTCAGTTTTGATAACTTCCACCCACTGTGGCGTTAAGTCACAATAACACGCAAACTAAAAGTTCCACGAACAACTTTCGGTTCATGCCGGAACATGTTAGGTTTTGTGTCGTTCTGTGTCGACTGATACGTGAAAACTGGATTGTATTCTATTTGGCGGAAATTATTTTGATAATATTAAATCCTGTGTTGTGGCTCATTGGTGTGTACTGTGCCTTCCGATCTGAGGAGCACGTTCAAAATACATACATATAATAAGAAAAACACCCATGGCACAGACATGTTCAGCACACAAATGTTGTATTGCCGCGGGATCGAACCCGAACTCTTGTGTTGCAGCCGACCTCTCAACCGCAACACCAAAAGGGTCGCCAAAAATATATTTTATTTGATACATTTGTAAGCTTCGATTGGTAAACGAAGTTCAAGTTACCGACATAGCCCGTCGGATCAGTAAGTTGAAATCCTGAAATCATGTGCTGATTATATCTGTTGTCCCCTCAGTCATCTTATAACTTTCTTTCAAAGAGGATGTTTCCAAATTCTCTAAAATCTCAATAGTAAAACCTATATTAAGAAAGGGATGAGACGGATCTCAACAATTATAGACCGATAACGTTAATACCTGTCATATCAAAAATTTTTGAACGTGCAATGCATTCAAGGCTAATCGAATTCATAAATAAATATGGGATATTAATGAAAACCATATGGGTTTCAAAAAAAGAAGTCGACAACACTTGCTTGCTTAACTTAGTTCAGGAGTATCGCAGAGTGTTGATAAAAAATACCAATAGCTGCTTTAATGCTCGATATGAGTAAGGCGTTTGATGCAATAAATCACGAAATATTCTTAACAAAATTGAAAAGTATGGCATCCGAGTACTGCCCACACGTGGCTTAAGCACTACTTACAAGATCGGAAACAGTGTACGGAAGTCTCTAGACTGATTCATAAAGACGGGAAAAACAGTACATTTCATAAGGAACACTATCGTTCAACGTTCAAAATGGTTAACCGTGGTGTACCACAAGGAAGTATACTCGGTCCTTTGATTTTCCTACTCTATGTCAATGACTTACCTAAAGTAATCATCACAGATGTATTTTATTTGCAGACGACATAACTTTTCTTTTTAAAATGTACCAATAAATATCAATTTGAACATGAAATAAATAATTCTATTAATTAATTGTGACATGGCTAATACAAATCATCTATTATTAAATATAAATAAAACAAAGCTTATTCAATTCAAAATTATAAAATGGAATGTAGTAACATTAACATTACTTATCGGGATAAGGATATACACACTGTGGAATCCAGCACATTTCTCGGAATTGAAATTGATCAACATCTGAACTGGAAGAAGCATGTAGAAAAAGTGTGCACTAAGTTGAAAGATTTCTATGCCCTAAAGAGACTAAGGAAACAATATCACGAAAGCCTCTCTGGCCGCCTACCATGGATATGTCCTCAGTATTATTGTATGGTCTGCCTTTGTGGGGTAACTCTGTAGATATAGACAAAGCATTTAAAGTACAAAAGAAATGCGTGCGGGCAGTATGTGGTGCCTGGTTTCTGGAAAGTTGTAAACCATTATTCCAGAAACTACAGGTACTCCCGTTGCCTTGCATGTATATACGTGAAATATGTATGTTCGTTAGACAATTTCCTAACTATTTTAAGACTCATGCTGCAACTTTCTCAACTCGTACAAGACATGCAAGTCGATTATATTTTCCTAAATGCAACTCAACTTTTTATCAAAACAATATGTTCCCCATGGCAATAAAAATATTCAATAAACTGCCTGATGAGTTTAAAACCCTGCCACTTCGTCTTTTTAAAAAAAAAATAAATGCTTGGCTTCTTGACAATTGTTTTTATAGTCTGATGGAATATTTAAATCGGCCAGCCTTTTGACATTTTTATTTGTGTTATTCATTATTTACATTTGACATTTTCATTCCATTTATTGTATTGAACTTATTTATATAAATTTAGTAATGAATATCGTAATTATTAATGTAATATAAATATTTGCACACCGGCACGCAGTGACCCGGTATGACGACATTGTGACCTAATGTAATACTGACTACCTGTATAAGATTTAACATTCGTTATGCAAATAAAATGATTTGATTTGATTTGATTTGATTTAAATTTTCATAATAATAAGCTAATTTAGTACAAAAAGGAAACAAAAAAAAAGTTTCCAAAAACCATCGCCAAATGCATTCACCTATGGAACCCACGATAACTCCCATAATATCGAATACTTATTTATCTTCACTTCAACAAGGGACAAGGCTTTGAAGTTGCCACTTGCCATGTTATACTAAACTCTATTGCCATACTAGTAAGCAGATAACCACTTCGTCCAGACCCATGGTACATTTTCTAAGAGATTCTAAGCTATGTTCAAATACAAATCATTCGTAGTGAAAGCACAATACTCGTCTCTCGGAAATCTTGAAAGCTGCATCTGATACTCGGGGATTCAATAGTAGATGAGTGATTAAGTCCTCTAGCTGATATGCTTACGTGAAGCAAGCTGTGATATAGAAGTCGAAGTAATACTCCACTTTATCAATGTAGGCTTAGAATTAACTTTGATAAGTAAGATTTTCGCCATGCTAACAAAGTGGTTGTTAGCATGGCGAAAATAGTTCTCATAGCGAGAGAATCACAAGCCACGAAGCCGTTTTTTTCAGCAGTTTTTGTACAGAAAATAATTTGGTGGTTATTGGAACTACATCTAGCCCTGTTTTACTTCTCCGACAGCTCCATTGCTAAAATTAAGGTGGCAACACTGCCATGGGGCGTAAGCACAGACATCGGAATATACAATAAATCTGTGGGCGTAAGCCAACCATTTAGGATGTATATGCCTTAGTCATCCACGTGGGCCCAGGGCGGATTAGCCGATTTTACGCATAACCTTTGAATTTCTTCGTAGGTTTCCTCACGATGTTTTCCTTTACCGTAAGAGCGTCGGATAACGTACTCGTACATATCATTTCGAAAATTCGTTGACACGGTGTGATGTGAACTTGCATCCCCCAGATCGGAAGGTAACAGTACACACCACTGAGCCACCGATGCTCCGATTTCAGATTCAAACTGACGTAAACCAGAAAATGTCGTCGTCGTCGGCAGAAAGCCGCTATTATTTGCTCTTAGTACACGCGCGATTCAATCAACATGGATTGTTTAAGCGACGATTTGATTGTGTTTCACATGGGATCAATGCCTATCCGGCTAGAATGCACCCCAGTTATCCAGCTCGATCCGGTTCACGGCTAGATTGGCACTAGTAAATACCGGATTAACGATGTGCGATTGTTAGGGAAAACTATCGAATTGGAATGCTATTGTGTTGATGGCTGAATATGAAGCCTTGCATGGTCTATTGAATTGAATCAACAAAGTCGAATGACTTAAAGTAAATGACAATAAAATGCATCTTTGCTACATATCCGTAAAGGGTGTATAGGGAAGTCGTTCATTGACCAAATTTACCTACAACCTTTGCAGGCGTGCGTAGGTTTCCTCACGATGTTTCCCTTCACCTTAAGAGCGTCGGATAAGGTACTCGTACATATAATTTTGAAAATTCGATAAAATATTGGTACGTGGCGGGATTTGAACCTGCAACCTCCAGGCAACAGCCCTCACCAATGAGCCACCGACTCTCTAAAGGAAGAGATCAGGGTGCATAGTTCGCTTATCTGGTGGTTTTTTACGCCTACCAATAAGTGATGTAGTGTCAAAGTAAGGAATGACTGCAAAAATAAAATGAATTTCTTTCGTTCGTATTTAATAGGACGATATCTAGCACTGACGTTTCACCTACGACGAAGTATCAAGTGCACCACCTAAAAAAATCTTATTTGCACCTATGTTGTCAATTAAAGTAAGTAGCCAACCCTTAGGTTGGCTCGTACCCCTCGGTGGGAAGTTTAATGAGCTGATATTGATAATTCCAACATCACGTATTGAAATGCGCTCTAGGCTTTCCCCAAAATCCTTAAATTTGTTAGTTGGTGGAGACCTCAGTCCAGCAGAAGATATTTCGATTGTACTACAATCAAAAAATCTATCGTATAAATACCCCTTCATGCAATCTTACTAGCTTAATTATAAGCTAAGTGCTATGTAAATTATGAAAATAAATTATTATGATTAATAACGGTGTTTCCCCGTAATTATCCAACCACACTTCACTAATGCAGGCGCAGCTATTAGCTTGTATAGCGACCTAATTTACAAAATCAATTGTGATATACCTTGGCTTTTGCGTGCGGCTACAAGCCGATATAATCCACTTTGGTTGCGAGCACGTGTGGTACGGTTAAAGCCTGTAATATGGACTGGGTTGCGGGCATACTGACGGAATACGTGTGATACCTTTTTATTTCTCGGCCTTATTTATTAAGAAGACCAACAGCTTCAATACAGTAAACAGATCACAATTAAAACTAAGCCAATACAGGTCTTCACTTATAGTATTACAATGAAATTAACATAACTATAACAACAACAAATAACAAAACAAATGAACAATTATATATATATATATATATTATTCGAATTTAGAATGTCTTATTCTTATTATTGTATGACTGAATGATGCAATTAACTGACATATTATGTAGAAATTTGACCTATAAGATGCAGACAGTAGTAGGTTCACTATTGTATATAAGTACACTCTGAAAGAAGGGGTATATCTTCATTCATCATTGTTAAAATAAATAAATAAATATACACTGACATTCACACAGCGCCATCTAGCCCCAAGTTAAGCGTGAAGCCTGTATTACGGGTACAACGCATAAACATACTTTTTACATTTTTTGAAAATACATACATATTATACATATAAAACACCCCGACCATTACAAACAGACATGTTCATGCACACAAATGTTTGTACTGCCCGGAGATCGAACCCGGAACCCTTGATGTTGCAGTTGACGTCTCAACCGCAACACCAAATGGGTCGTCAAATATTGATCTTTAGGGTTGAGAGTCGTCTAGATAAGTATCGAACACAGTGCTAAATATCATTCCGTGAAATAGAAATGTTATACACTTTTATGTTTCGGAGAGAGGACACTATAATTAACTGAACAATGGGTATATGAGTAAGCAGCTAAACACTTGTCATCTGGAGTGACGATCACGAGGCAGTGTTGATGAATAATAATTACTATGCAGTCATGATCTTCAATAATAGATCTAATGTAAAATTTAAAAATAAAAACTTTTAGTTCTCCCTATCAACCTATCACAGTTCACTGTTGGACAAAGGTCTCCCCCATTTCTCTGTTTTATTTATGATATTTATTTTAATTAGACACAAAAACAGGTTACTGTCAACATAAATAGCCAAATTAAGGGACTAAACTATAACCTAGGAACATTGCCTAACTAGGCAATCAACAATTTGATAAAGACAGGTTAAATTTTTACACAAAAATAAAAAGTTAACTCGACTGCAACATCAAGGGTTCCGGGTTCGATCTCCGGGCAGTACAGACATTTGTGTGCATGAACATGTCTGTTTGTAATGGTCTGAGTGTTTTCATGTATAATATGTATGTATTTACAAAAAATGTAAAAAGTATGTTTATCCGTTGTTTAGTACCCGTAATACAGGTTTCACGCTTAACTTGGGACTAGATGGCGCTGTGTGAATGTCAGTGGATATTTATTTATTTAATTTAACAATGATGAATGAAGATATACCCCTTCTTTCAGAGTGTACTTATATACAATAGTGAACCTACTACTGTCTGCATCTTATAGGTCAAATTTCTACATAATATGTCAGTTAATTGCATCATTCAGTCATACAATAATAAGAATAAGATATTCTAAATTCGAATAATACATTTTGTTGGTACATATTGCATTTATATTTTTAAAGTATAACAAATTATTTTAGTTTTTTCAACCTTCTACCATCTTACTTTTCCATATTTCTCTATGTTTTTTTTAAAAACTTTTTGGCCTTCATTAAAGTCAGAAATTATAATTCATTACAAATAGACCACAACTAATAAGGCCTACGAGAGCTTAGTTGATGCTAATATGACAGATGAAAATACTACACAGCGATTCTTGGAATACATCTAAGACATCGACATTGATCATAAAACGAAAGTTAATTGAAAATAAAGCTTATTGAAGATGGCTTATATATTTGATACGTCGATATTATTTGATAAATAAATATTTCAATTTTAGTGATGAAACAATACGCATTGGACCACTGTTAACATTAAGAAAGATTGATTGAAAGAGTCCGAAATATAATGTACGACACTCTTACGGTGAACTAAAACATCTTGAGGAAACCTGCGAAGATATTCAATAACCGTCTCCCTTTCAATAACAAACAAACACAAAAAATTCATAATAGCAATTTAGATTTCTTTACGTACCCAGTTAATCTCATTTAACTTATAATATTACCATAAGAAACAAACAACAGTTCTTAAAAGAAATACGATAAGTTTCAACAAGACAACACCATCATGTTATTTCCTATCATTTATTTTGTCATTAACTCGCCAAGTTCTTAATTAAATAATTGGTCTGTGCTATCCATAATTTATTGTTACAAATTATTTTCAAAACTAGCCTGCCCCATCGGCCTGGTTGCCCATTGAAGCATCTCTTACGCTAAATTTAGTCTATGCCCGGGATAAATTTAACATGAATAGGGGCGCGCGTCATCATATAACCACCTACGAGCTAGCTACAAGTTCATTCATTAATCTTCATAAGACTATGTGTAAAATCCACTACAACTAGATTTTGTTTTATCTTCTATAGGCAGACATTTGTCATCTCACCTGATGGTAAGTGATGATGCGGCCGAAGATGGATCATGCCTGTCTAGAAATAGCCTATTCACTCTTGCCTTGAAACCAGCTAGGTTGTAATGATCGGGGAACACATAAGGCGGCAAAGAGTTCCATTCCTTTGCGGTGTGGATTAGGAACGAGGCACCATAGCGGGCTGTGCGGATATGTGGAATGTCTACCACGTAAGGATGGAACGCTCGCCTGCGTCTTGTATCCCGGTGGTGAAAAGGGGCTAGTGGAATTAATTCATGTAATTCCATCGCACACTCACCGGAAACAACTCACCTGTAAAAAACTGACAGTCATGCAACTCTACGGCAATGGTCGAGGCTTTGCAGCTTAGCGCAGTCAGAGTAGGGTCCCCAATGAGCAGCTCAGCTCGCCTTTCAACCTTCTACCATCTTACTTTTCCATATTTCTCTATATTAACAGGACCGATAGCCATTGGAACAAACGAGTGCGGAGTACAGCTCGAATCTAGGATAGAGTAGCGTAGGGCCCTTTATCAATAAAAGTATGAGCAGGATACGAAAATGTTGTGTTCTTATCGCGCTAGAAGCCATTGCGCTTAATATCCTCGGATATGGATGTTTCAGCTGTTAAAGCATTGTTAAAATATTACGTAAGTTACCTCAAAATATTGTGGAACAGCAATTACAGATGTTTAAGAAAAAACATTATATTTTTATTCGTTGACGGTTAACTATCCGAAAAAAAAAGGTTTTAAAATGCTCAGCATCTATCGTCTATTAGATTTACATGTCTTAAACGCATGACACGTTGTATCAATTCAAAAAGGCTTTAGTTTACGATTCATGGTGAATTTTGATGATATACCAAAATTATTGAAGCGCTTTTACAAACAAGACTATAGTATTTCGACTACTGCAGTGCTCTCTGCCCAAAACATAGAAATGTGTGATATAAATAGTAAAGTGTTGTTAATAATTCTCTATTCTTTTTTCTCTATCACCAAACAACATAATGTTACTAAACAGCTTAGTCCTTACAAGGTCCCAAAGTTTTACTACAACTGTATAATTAACGCAACTTCGGCGACTGTTTCGTAAAATGTTAATAAATCTACGCCTTGTTAACAATTCGCTAACAAATCTTGCCAGATTTCATTGTCACGCGAAATAAATAGGCTTCGGTTTTATTGTTGTTTAGGGATCCGCAGTGTGACAAACATACGAAATGGTCGAAAGGTCCGCTTTTTGGTTAGCTTTGTGTATGTTGGTTTTCTTTTTAATAAGAAATAAGTCATGTAAGCGTCGGTGACTTATTGGTATGGAGTGTTGCCTTCCGATCTGCAAGGTGCTGGTTCAAATCCCGCCACGAACCAACGTCTTTTCGAATTTTTGAAATTATATGTACGTCTATCCATATAATTTCAAAAATTCGATAGCGCTGCACGCGCTTACGAAGTGATTAAAAGGTCATGCGTGAAGTCAGCCAATCCGCACTGGGCCCGCGTGGACGACTAAGGCCTTAACGGGTAAGCTCATGCCCCATGCATGTATAATGAGCTGATGATGATGAAGTCATGTAGAAATAAGGTGTCTCACCTTTCAGAACTAAAGTTCAGCTTGCAGTCGACTGGACTGATCGTTTAAAACAAATTTACAAATAAATATTTTAATATGAATGCAAATATTTAAAATAATATTAAGATGTTTTCCAAATGGGTCGCTTCATTTTACATTCATAAGTACCATACCCGTCTCGGGTCTAAATTGAACAAATATGTATTTTTCAATTTGAATTCAACTACTTAAGTCTTAAAGCTTAACTACCTAGTAATACCTTGTGGTAAATAAATAACGTAATTCCCTTTATCACTAAATGTAAACAAGAAGAAAGACTTATGATAAATAATTTATTAATATTAATGGATATCTCATGCCCAATATTATGACAAACAACGTCGACAATATCCAAATAATCTTCTAAGATATTCAAAATAGATACCAACGTTTAATCCATATAATCTCAAATAACCGTTCGAATATTATTGTACAAGAATTTCATGAAATCCTCGGATAACGATGGATTAGAATTTTTATTAAGTTATGACTTTTTTATCGGATCGGTTGGTTCATCATCATCCGCTCATTAAACGTCCCACCGAGGGGCACGAGCCTACCGTAAAGGGTGATTAGGCCTTAGTCGTCCACGCGGGCCAGTGCGGGTTGGACGACTTCACACACAACCTTTGATCTCTTCGCAGGCGTTGCAGGTTTCCCACGATGTTTTCCTTCAACGTAAGAGCGTCGGATAACGTACATAAAATTTCGAAAATTCGAAAACACATTGGTACGTGGCGGAATTTGAACCTCAGCACTCCCGGTAGGAGGGCAACAGTTCATACTATTGAGCCACCGACGCTCTCATCGGATGTTTAATATTGGTAAAATGCCTGTCATACAAAGCTATATATTTGCTAGTTATCCTGCTTGCTTCTCGGGTGGTCCTACTGTTGTTGGCCGTAGATGGCCTTCCAGCTTCACAGAGTAAGATGAGAGCTCAGTTGACTCTCAGAACAATTCATTATCTGACATCTAGATTATATAGAAAATTACTTAAAGACTACCAAGCAAAATAAATAAATAAATATCCTCTGACATTCACACAGCGCCTTCTATCCCCAAACTAAGCATTAACTTGTAATATGGATACTAAACAACGGATAAATATACTTATATACTGTTTTATTGTAATTTACATACGAATTTTACATAGAAATTACATGAACTTGTCTGTTTGTATTGGACTCGGTGTTTGCATGAACATGCACACAAATGTTTGTTTTGCCTGGGGATCGAACCCGGAACCCTTGGTGTAATAGCTGACGTCTCTACCATTACATCAAATGTGTCTATGTCTAAATGACTAATATGCGTACCCGCCTAAACTTTAGTCATCCCAAATCGCCTTAAGAATACGTACCTAGGCAATAATAGCTTTGGAAGTAAACCTTGTAATTTTATCATACTATTACACCGGTCAACAATGAGATTATCCCGGACCAAAGTCAGACAAATCCAGATAATTACGATCCGTACCCCTGGGAATTAGTTGGGAGGGAAAATCATCTCGTTACCATTAACATTGCCCAACCGAAGTGTGGGTTTATTGTAAAAACAAACTTCGGGTTATGTTTCTTGCCTTACCCTTTTACAAATTATGAATATTATTTGCTTTATATAATCATTTTGAGAACAAATTTTGATGATATGAGTCTGTACAATACACAATTTTTTTGAAAAGAGTAACTACTGAGTTCCTGCTGGATTCTTCTCAGTGGAAAACTACCGTCCGAACCAGTGGTAGCTTCATTTGACATTCATTAATGATCTGTAAGGACCTAATCTGAATAAAAAAATATATTTTCATTTACGCTTATAATATTTGGTATTACCGGATTAGACTCCTAAATATTTTACAATTGCAACGCTAGGCATCCAGACACAATCGAAAATCTATTGTTTTTGACGACTTTAGGTGCCATTGGCGTTCAAAGGGTTAATTTATGTCCTTGTTGGGTATAAAAATGCTTGTATAATTAGGGTTATTTAGTTAGGGTTGTTTCATGTAAATCTCTGTTACTAAGATTTTACGCCACAAGTGGCACATTCTGCTGTACAACGCAAATTTTGTAGAACCACATTCTGAGAAATGAAGTTATTTTATTTCATTCCATTTAAGTAATCTATAATAAAGTTGTTTATAGGATTAAAATGGGTCTCCTAAATCCAGAAACAACTTCGCGCGGTACTGAAAGCCACTTTCCCGGTAGTCGTGCGAAGTTCTTCCGATATTGATAATATCAGGTGAAACGTTTGCTCGTTTATCAACCTATTAAAAATATATAAAAAATACTTTCTATAAATAAATAAATAATAGTTCTATCAAACAAATCGGTGGAATACAAAAATAAAAATGTTTTTTTTTTATTTTATAAAATTTTTGGGACGGTCACTTCGCTCACTTGATGGTAGGTGACACGCTTGACCGTGGCAGAGCAGTACAGTCGCGATATAAAGTGATTATTTATTCTGCATTAACATCCGCCCGTCATCACCCGAGCAGACGGATGTTCGGTCTCATATAAAGACAATATGTGGAAAGGCTGACATAGTAGCCCTGCAGGAAACTTGGCTCTTTCAACATGACCTACCTCTCCTCGGTACTATTGACCCCGCTTTTGGCATCTGCTATGGATATTTCCGTTGGAATAGTAAGAGGGAGACCACACGGTGGAGTGGCGCTATTGTGGAGGAAGAGTGTATTCGAGGCGGTGACGGTGATCCCGTGTACAAGTGTTCGCCTCGCGGCAATCAAAGTGACTGTGGGTAAGAGGCCTTTTGTGGTGATATCAGTTTATATGCCAGTGTGTTCTAGTGAGAACTTAGTTGAATTTACCGACTGTCTTAGTGAAATATGTGCAATAGTCGAGGGGGCTGATTTAGCTTCGGTATATATTTTAGGAGATTTTAATGCTAAGCCGAGTGAATTATTTGGTATTGAGCTATTAAAGTTCTGTAAGGAACAAGATTGGATATGTATAGACATAGACAGATTGGGGCTGAACTCTGGTACTTACACATTTATTAGCGATGCTCATGTAGTACTAGCTGGCTAGACCATGTGTGGTTACGCAGTATGCAGGGCAGTCGGTGGTTGAGTGAGTGTACTTTATGATTGTATGTTGGCTGATCATTTGCCTCTTGTAGTTAGTGTTAACCTTTGTTCAGTGTTGCCCGATAGCAA